>WOVY01006927.1:0-89339 GCA_013436015.1 Rhipicephalus annulatus
GGCTGTCGTCAGGGGAAGGCCAACACCTCTTTCCTAAAGGCTCGAAGCGGTTTCTCGCAACCACGTTGAAGCTTACTGCCACCCCGCTGCCGAAGTGACACCCTAGCCCTTCGGGATCTGGACTCTTCCTTTTGGTCAGCGCCTCCATGCGCCGGCTGTTCCGTTGCCACAGCATGGGTTGCCGACGTCAACGCCATACTTCCTGCTCCGGCCACCCGTTCTTCGGCCGCCATCGACATCTGGTTATCAAATAAATTTGATCTGTTCTGCACATGCGAGCCTTGACCAGAGACTCACATTTTAAGCCTATCACTGCAAATGTCGTAAATGATACCACTAATTAAAAATGAAAACAGCCAACGTAAATGTTTGCAGGATTATTGTGTAAATGTATGATGCACCTTGATGTCTGACACCATTTGTGCAATTTTCCATAAATCCACATTTATTGAATTTTCTTGATTAAGCAAGTGACATTGTATGATTATTGTTGCAATTGCCTCAAACATTCTTCTAGATTCGAAGAAGCTATTTGACTTGCGTTTGCAACGTCGTGCGCATGAACGCGCCTTAATGCGTTGCCCTCACCGCAGATGTTGGAGTGGTGCCAAGTAGATAACACCGCAGGTGCGCGTCGACGTCACGTTCCCCTCACAGGCTTTCCTCGCAGCTACACGCTGACGTCTCTCTCTCTCTCTCGCCCGCAGCACGCTCGCCGCAGCTGCGGCCTCCTCGGCCCATCGCAACCACTACAACCGTGTTCGCAGCACCATTCTATCTCGCTTCGCCCTCTCCCCCAGCCGCAACCAATTTTTGCGTTTCAAACAAACGTTTACTCGAATAAACTCTGCAGCGTGTTTTGCTTCAAACCATTATTTTAGCCATCGCGTCGACACTTGTCTCCGCCGGGTGAACGGAATGAGTACCGATGCATCGCATCACATCACGCTTCCCTTCGGGACGACGATCCATGATTTGTTTTCTAACGCCAAATAGGACGTCCGATAGTCAATGCTGAAAAGACGAGCTTGTTGGTTTTGTGCTACTTGGGTGGACAGTGCAGTATGCACCATTGGCCGACCATTTCGATACTGTCGTGTCGACCGTATACAGTTGCGTCAAGCGAACCTTGGATTTTCTCAAAAGCGCGAGTGTGAAGTGATTCATTGCATGCAGGCAGACAGGAGCAAGAATGCAGCAAAGCCGATTTCTCGCCATACGATGCATAGGTGACCGACATGAGGATACCAAAAAACTGATGGAGTCACCTAATTCATGCCGCAACGTGGTTCCCTTCTTCATTCAGTATCGAGTCAACCTTGTGAGGACTCCGCTTACGGAATGCACACAACTCGTCTGCTATACCTTGGCTGCAACAGTGCCACTGCTTGTACTTGAGCTGCACTACCTCCTAAGTCAGTGCAGGGTTTTTTTTCTGAACTGGCCGTGCACGATGGCTGCACTTGTTTGTAACGAATGGCTCAGTTCAAAGAGCACCACCTTGCACGAAAACCAGAGGTCCATTTCATTCATGCTGCACTTCCAGAACTAGTTCACGGTGGCACCGTCTGGATGTTGTCTTCGTGCAGGTGAAGTTTCAGCAAGTGCAGCAGAGACGAGACGCGAAACGAATACGAAAGTGCAAGATGTCGTGCAAGCCTTATGCTACTCGTCGACTGTCTCGAGAGTTGAGGAGGCTGTAATTCGTAAAAAAACGCCAGGCCTGCGCGGGTGGCTCAGCACACTCACAGCGAAAGCTAGCAGAGCGGCCTTTCAGAGCCTTTTCATAACACTCATTGGGAAACTTTGCAAGCACACTTGCTTAATACCCACTACAACATTATCAATAATTTTTTTTATTTGAATATACTGCAGGCCCTTCACGGCCCAAGCCGTGAAGGGCCTGCAGTATATTCAAATATACAAACAATATCGGAGGTAGTACACCATCGAGTGACATTCAGAAGAAATAAGAAAAGGGGAAGGGAGTACAATTTTAATTTCTTGTGAATATCATGTTAACTTTGCCATCAATTGTCTCCTAAGACCATACGTTATGATCTGTGTGCTGCATTGTGTTCTACCTTCTTATTTCTTATTTATTCTTATTCTACCATTCTTATTCTTATTTTATTCTACCAATTCTGCTATGTCAGTACGTAAGTGAATAACGACAAAAGCCTGCGCAACACAAATTTTATTTTCATGAAAATTGACCGGCTACGACGCGATGAATGTAATAGAGATGTCATAAGTCATATAGTGATAGAAACAACGGTCTCTTCAAATGAATAGTACGACGTGTTAATAATTTCTACGAACATTCCCATTCACACTTTACTGTGCAGCCGTTTTATCGATACACGTACGACATTGAGATCAGAATACACAAATTGGTTGTCTTCATTTTTAAAACGTTTCATTGATCATTCGAAGAAAGCTATGCAACAAAAACTGCAATACTATAAGAAAAGATAGCGTTAAGAGCTCATGAAGAAAATATATATTCGCGTTATAAAGTATATATAGCAAATTTACGACTTGAACAATGCGCCCAAAATCTTCTATGACCAAAGACTAATGTTACGATGCAGCTCTGATAGTGTATATAAACAGCCGATGGATTTCATTAAATACAAGCTACAAGGTGCTCACGTTCCATACGTAGTTCCATGCCACTTTTCTCATTTTTAGATGCGGAAGCATCTTATACTCGCGCCTTGTAGTGCGCCGTCCGCGCCGTCCGCGCCGTCCGCACCGCCTTAGTTGAGCTAATTCATTACGTCTGATACAATAATCACTCGTTCTCTGCTACTGCAATTTTCACGCGTTCATCAAGTATAAGGTTATTTGTTGCACTTCAAAAGCATACATGTGTCCGAGTTAAAACGGTCAAAGTTTCACATTAAATGCACCAGGAAGGTAAAGTATTGGTACGGAAACCAGTAACACAAACATGAGCTTGTACGGTAAAGTTAGCTATTTAAAACCTACGCGAGCGTCGGTGCACACTGAACCATGCCTGTGTATTCAGGCATGTGTCTAACTCTGTTACCAGCCACTAAACTGTTTTAGCGGGATGGCTCAGTGCTCTCTCATAGTTGAGTACGAAGTACTCAAAATCGTTCAACATATTAGATGCGGAAGCATCTTATACTCGCGCCTTGTAGTGCGCCGTCCGTGCCATCCGCACCGCTTCTCGAACATTCGACAGCTGACGCGCGCGCATGCGCCGTCGCGCCGTCGCCCACTATCTGTGCCGCGCGCGCTTCTCCTTCGAGAACACTCGACAGCTGACGCGCGCGCATGCGCCGTCGCGCCGTCGCCCACTATCTGTGCCGCGCGCGCTTCTCCTTCGAGAACATTCGACAGCTGACAGCGCATGCGCCGTCGCGCCGTCGCCATCTGTGCCGCGCGCGCGCTTCTCCTTCGAGAACATTCGACAGCTGACAGCGCATGTACCGTCGCGCTGTATATATACTCAAGGTCGGGGCTCGCTCGCTCAGTTGCCGCTCGTCCGTTGGTTCGTCGCAATAAATAAAACACCGCCCTTTCGCATACGTGCCGTACGTGTTCACTCATTTAACACCCCATTTCACAACCACGTTAACCAATTTAGCCATCGACCCAAGTAAGTCGCAATTTAACACCCGTTAACCAATTACATGCTTCCGCATCCTCCTCAGTGTTCCCCCGAGGGAAGCTGCGGGCAATTTTTCTGAACAAGTGGAATGGCAGCATCTTTCACCGAATCAGAGCCATGTAGGCACAATCGATTGTCTGCTCAATTTCACCAGTGAATGAGAAGATTGGCTGCAAACCCACTTTTGAAGGCTCCGACTTCGAAGCCTCGACCACGTCTTCCTTAGTAGCGCCGTGCTCTTCAGCGCCCGTGTGTGCATTCATGCCATCTGGCCGGTGAATCGGTGGAATGGGGTCGCTCGGAGACATCCAAGGGGGTCTGTGAATTTGGTGTGAGAAAACAAAGATCAGTTAAAGCTTCATTAGAAAGCTATATCAATAGTCCATGTGCACACTGAACAAAAGAGCGCGCGGAGTGAGTGAGTGAATGAGTGAGTGAGTGAGTGAGCGAGCGGAACAATATTTTGAGGCCTTGCTAGCTGCATGTTCCGACCAGACCACTGAGAAGGAGAACGAGGACGTCATATTCCTTCAGCCTCACTGGCCTGCTAGACCGCCAAGGCCTGAGGTTTAGACAAGTGGAGCTTATCATCGTTTTCTGTCATCGTCCCCGGAAATGTTCTGGGAAACCCATTTGCTCAATGGGAAAATGCCGTAGCATCATAGCATCTGGAGTAGGTAGGGCATCTTCTATATTATATACTTTACAGATGAAGTCTGGGTGGATTTCAGGCCGTTTCCAAGTTGCAAGCATAGGAGGCAACGCTTCAGAGACATGCAAAAGATACGTCCACGAGTGCTTGCGTCAACTATCAACATATTGGGTTCAATAATATTGCATGATTCATTTCAAAGTGCTAACACCGATTTAACAGCATTTGGGGAGACGTGGACGAGGCGTCAATTTTCGTCAGCGGCCGAGGTGTAGACGGTAGAGGCGCCACACAGATATAAAGGCCAACCTGTTAAAGGAGAACTCCAGTGCATTTTCGTCCATACTGAGATTATGCTGTTTTCAGAGAGTATTGGTGGTCTTACAACCGATAGGGTGGTTCATTTTGCTGGACACTCATCAATAACTTTAAATAAGCAATAAACGACGAGTATGAACAGTAACCGAAACAGGGAGCTGTTACGTCCTTTATGGTGGGTATCGGATGACGACAGGGAATCCGATAACACACCGTCACTGCTGGCCGAGGTGTAAACATGGCTTACGTGCCTCTTCAGACGCGCGAAAATCAAGTTGGCGATGTCGCATAACTCGTAATCAAGCTTTGCAAGCTGATATGAACTTACAAGTGACAAGTTCAGCGATGACTGCAGCTACTATCTGAACGCAGAGGCATCGCCTTTTGATTTCAACCCACCGGCGCGTGAAGCATCTGATTGCCCTGAATCGATCTCCTCGTTGCTCAGTAATGTGCATGCATTGTGAGACCCGACGTCAACTAAGATTAAGACGCTCTATGCGGCTGATAAAACCAAACTGCATGTGCCCGCGTCGTCGTCGCCTCGTAAAAGAAGGCGCGTGCTGCATCTATATGCTGCCCAGCAGGTGGGGTTTTCAAAAAAAGTAGGCACTGACGTCGCATACACCGACGAGAACATACGTTGAAAGTTTTATTGAAACCGGGGAAAAAATGACGGAGTTCCCCTTTGAGAAGATGCTATCTCTGGAGAAGCCTCTGGAAAGCGTATCTCTGAAGCGTTGCCTTCAAACCATGTCCTCCAAGATCGTCCTGTTGCCCATGGACAGGCAATCGTGGAAGTCGCACCTTAGTCATCTTGCAGCGCTTGATGTGGCCTTGACTAACAGATACGAACACATACGTGCTTCGCACAGCCTCGATCTGTGACGTCAGGAAGAGCGGCTTAGCAGATTTTTGTATCGGCTCACGCTCATCCCTATTAGCTGTCTATGATCACGAAATTTAGCCCGTCAGGTCAGAACAGTCGCTAACTTGGAAGTGGGAGAGAGGTTCAACAAGATGTCTTGTAACACTGCCATTTGAAAGAATGCGTTTCCGATATTTCATATACAGGGTGTCCAAGGCAACCTTAGCCAGAGTTCAAAAATATGCCGGCACACGCACTTACGAGTGACGAAATGCACGTGTCTCACCGTTGCCTGGAGTTAGTCAGACTATTTTTTGTTCTGAACTATTGTTTGATTAGATCTGTTCAGTTAACTGACTTTTCAAGAAACAAAGATGGATGAAAATTTCAATGAGAAAGTTATAGATCGGTTTTCAAAACGGCCGAATAGATAGTTGTGAGCTTTATATCTGTCAATCATTAGTGTTTTTCTGATAATTAGAAATGCCCGCAAAATAAAAAAACTGCGCATGATGATTCTAGTGTTCTCTAATGTTCCGCGTACGAACGACACGCTTCCCTCACCCCGGTATTGACAGTGATAAGCATTCAGAGCAGTTATTGTTTATGTGGCCGATAGCAAAACGTGTTCATCGTAAAGCCGCCACCATCGTTGCGGCCCTGCCGAGACAGCACAATAGAGCGAATGCTATGGTTGTTCGTACACAAAACGTTAGGCAGCACTAGAATCATCGTGCACACTGAGGCGAGAGCGGGTGGTATTGTTTGTATTTCGCAGGCATTTGTAATTAGAAGAAAAATAGCAATACCTAACAAACATAAAGCTCAAAACTGTCTATTCGGACATTTTGCAAACCTATCTACAACTGTCTCATTGAATTTTTTATCCACCTTCGTTTATTGAAAAGTTAGCTTATTAAACAGATCTAATAAACAATATTCTAGAACACAAAAAATTAGTCCAACTCAGGGCAACCATGAGGAACATGCATTTGGTCGCGTCATAATTGCCTGTGCCAGCATATTTTTAAACTCTAGCTAAAGTTACCTGGGACACCCTGTATAGGTAACTACAGAAAGCGATTTGGCGTGAGGATTTAAAACAAACAGGGATATACTGATATCAACAATGTTTATGCTTAAAAATATGTGCTCCACATAAAGAAATGATAGAGACCCGAGATAAGCATTACTAATCGCAATAGGCGAGGAAATAATTCGGTTCCACTTAGCACAGTCAGGGGCGTCGTACTCCTCGTAGAGCCGTGGGCCACAAGCAGTACAACCGCGGCTCATTTGTTTCCCGCCTCTTCTTTAACCTATTGAATAGTGCTGTGTTGATGTGTTAATGATTAAGGATGACGAACCACGCTTGAACACTATCTGATTATTTCTGACTGGAAAGTTTCTCCTACATATGTTTTTTTTTTGCGAAGCATCTTGCAGGATGTAAGGAAGCTTCTGTTAAGACCGTATATCTCCGTCAGCAATAAAACTATTTGCGCTGAAAATGATTTGAAAAATATAGTGATTTGCAGCAGGACGTACCTGTGTAATACGATATAAATCAACAATAAATAGGCCCGAGGAGTGCTTGAAGCCTACCGAGAAAATTCTACCGCATCAGCTAGCAATATGCATGTACTGGCTGACACCTCGACACAATTCAATAATAAATGCGCACCAGGTGGTCAAACTTGTATGAGTGCTTGAAGCCTGCTGCGAAACTTCTACCGTAATAATACTAGCATCTCGGGCTTTACGTCCCAAAAACTATGCCATAGGATCATGAGAGACTCCGTATTGGAGGGTTTCAGAAATTTTGACCATCTGGTGTTCTCTATAACGTTCACTGACATTGCACAGTACACGGGCATCTACTATTTCACTTCCATTTAAATGCTACCACCACGGCCATTATGAAACCTGCGATCTTTGGGTGAGCAGCTTGGCGCCGTGGCCACTGTTCCACCGACGTGGACAAATATTCTATCGTACTGGATAGCGCAATGTCCGTACTGCCAGAGTCGTAAGTTGTGTTGTATATCCCTTTTAGTACAAACGTAATAACATAACATGTGCTCTATGAAGAGCCTCTGTCTATGTTTCCCGTCCTTTCTTTTTGATATGCAACTGCTTGCCTGAAAAAAATTCACCCTATTTCCCCCTCCTTAATTCGTTGATTAAGGCGATTGTTGTACGTAAAGAAGAGCAGGAAAGGAAATGCAGACAGTTTATTCAGGTTGAACACGGTCTGCTACCCTACGCGGGAAAAGGAAGAAAAGAATGAAAAAATAGAGAAAGAAAGAGAGGTAAAGTCACACGCTAGCACGCATAGTAGCAGCGTGTACCACGCATGCCCAGGAAGTAATACAACTGCGAACAGCCGCAGAGTACAGGTTGACGTCGACTGTCTGAGATGAAGTATACGCTGCAACCCACGATGCGAACGTGTGCGTCGCCCCGCCGCGGTGGTCTAGTGGCTAAGGTACTCGGCTGCTGACCCGCAGATTGCGGGATCGAATCCCGGCTGCGGCGGCTGCATTTCCGATGGAGGCGGAAATGTTGTAGGCCTGTGTGCTCAGATTCGGGTGCACGTTAAAGAACCCCAGGTGGCCCAAATTTCCGGAGCCCTCCACTACGGCATCTCTCATAATCATATGGTGGTTTTGGGACGTTAAAAACCACCCCATGATTATGAGAGACGCCGTAGTGGAGGGCTCCGGAAACTTTGACCACCTGGGGTTCTTTAACGTGCACCCAAATCTGAGCACACGGGCCTACAACATTTCCGCCTCCATCGGAAATGCAGCCGCCGCAGCCGGGAATCGAACCCGCGACCTGCGGGTCAGCAGCCGAGTACCTTAGCCACTAGACCACCGCGGCGTGGGCAATAACTGTAGTGCATACGCATTGTGGGGGGTTGTGGAAATTACAAAAGCTTCTGGTGAAACGGGGTTTATTGGCGTAAGTAGCGTTCGCAGAGCAGGTCTATTGGTACGGAAAGCGGGCGGCAGCAACCGAAACAGGAATCACAGCGCTCGGGGCAACGGCTCCCGCTCGGCTGCTCTCGCTAAAAATGTGACCCATTGCGGGACATAATCTTCTTCCTCTCTACAATACGCCGGCGACGGAGACGAGCCATCCTGGCAAGTGAAGGTGATGAGAGTAGGAGTGGGTCGTGATAGGGCTTGAGACGACTCACGTGGACAGTCCCACGACCAAGGCATCGCCTGTCGGTAGATGGCGTGATCGGCTTGAACACGTATGTGACATGAGATCAACGTTCGATGACGCGATAAGGACCGTGAAACTTAGAGGCAAACTTAGAGGACAGACCTGGGGAGTGGAATGGAAGTCGGAGCCAGACGGGCGAGCCGACGGCAAAAGTCTGGACTTGCTAATTGCGGTCGTGCTTGCTTGTCCGAGGTGGTCTTGCTTGCTTTTCGAGTGCTTGCTTGTCCGAGGTGCCCCGCCGCGGTGGTCTGGTGGCTGAGGTACTCGGCTGCTGACGCGCAGGTTGCGGGTTCGAATCCCGGCTGCGGCGGCTGCATTTCCGATGGAGGCGGAAATGTTGTAGGCCCGTGTGCTCAGATTTGGGTGCACGTTAAAAAACCCCAGGTGGTCAAAATTTCCGGAGCCCTCCACTAGGGCGTCTCTCATAATCATATGATGGTTTTGGGACGTTAAAGCCTACATATCAATCAATGCTTGTCCGAGGTGAATCATCGGGTCAACTGGCGACTCTCTTCAGCGTGGTGCACAATTTAAAAAAGAAGGTCGAAATCTGAGACGTTGGGTTGATACGGTAAAATGATGTCAATGGTGGAGCACGCCTCACGCCCATATAGAAGAAAAAAGAAGAAAAAAGGTGAGAAGCCTGTGGCGGACTACGTCACGGTGTTGTATGCATAAGTCACAAATGGGAGAATGACATCCCAGTTCGATTGGTCGGAATCGACATACATGGCGAGCATGTCTCCTAGCGTTCGGTTGAAGCGCTCAATTAGACCGTTGGTCTGCGGGTCGTAGGATATAGAGGTGCGGTGAACCGTGCTGCTTGCCCGAAAGAGTTGTTGTACAATTTTGGATACAAAGACACGTCCTTGATCACTAAGTAGTTCACGTGGTGCCCGGTGACGCAGTACGAAGCGTCGCAAAAGAAAATTGGCTACGTCACGCGCACCAGTCGTAGGTAGTGGAGCTGTTTCAGCATACCATATCAGTTGGTGGACGGCGACAATGATCCATCGATTCATAGCGGCAGTGTACGGAAGGGGACTATATAGATCGATTCCAACGCGGTCGAAAGGCGCGCCGGACACAATAGAGGCTGTAATATTCCGGGTGAATGGGCCGCTGTCTTTTGTCGATGATATAATGAACAGGACTGAGTGCATTTCTGTACAAAGTTGTACGTACCACGCCATTAGTAACGCTGGCAGATCAGGTGATATGTTTTTAACACACCAGCGTGAGCGTGTTGTGGGTCGGCGTGAAAATACGCACAGACATCAGATCACATGTGGCGTGGTATAACCAAGAGCCATTTACGACCATCCGCGTGGTAGCTTTTGTGGTATAGTTGCGCGTCCCGTATCTCAAAATGTGTGGCTTGGCGACGAAGAGCGCGTCGGTGCGCAGACGTTGAGGAGTCAGAAAGAATGTTAAGGAGATAGGTTATCCATGGGTCTTTCCGCTGTTCAGACGGCATGCTTGAGACAGAACTGGGAGCGATGGGGATGTTGGTGTCCGAATTCAGGTCTGCGCTGGATGTCACTGGAGATTGTGAGAGAGCGTCCGCATCAGAGTGTTTTCGTCCTGAGCGGTAGACGACATGAAGTCGAATTCTTGTAGGCGAAGAGCCCAACGTCCAAGTCGACCTGAAGGATCTTTTAGCGACGCCAACCAACAAAGTGCGTGGTGGTCTGTCACAAAGTCGAAACTCTGTCCTCACAAGTAAGGGCGAAACTTCCTTAGCGTCCAAACAATTGCGAGGCATTCTTTCTCAGTTACTGAGTAGTTCCTTTCCGCTTTCGTGAGTGCGCGACTTGCATATGCGACGACGTACTCTGGAATACGGGGCTTTCGTTGCGCGAGTACTACTTCCAGACCAACGCCACTGGCATCTGTGCGCACTTCAGTGGGGGCACTTGGGTTGTAATGGCGTAGAATGGATGGAGACGTAAGCAGGTGACGCTGTGTAACGAACGGTTCGCCGGTAGTCGACACAAAATCTAATCGAACCGTCTTTTTCTTCACAAGGTCAACAGGTGTAGACCAGGGGCTAGAAGATGGCTTGATGACACCACGCTGAAGCATATCGTCCACCTACTCTGCAATCACCATGCTTGGGTGATACGTGGAAGGAGCGTTGCCGCAAAGGGGGGTGCGTTCCAGTGTAGATTGCATGAGCGACGAAGTTAGTTTGATTCAGTGCCTTTTGAGGAAGGTCAAATGAAATTCAGAATTCGTGCAGAAGGGCTATTAGCTGGTCCCTTTGATCCGGAGGAAGCTTGCTGTCGATGGAGCGAATGAAGATATCCCAGGAGTAGTCATCTAACGTCAAAAGAGGAGTAACAACATGCAGTTGAAGTTGCTGGCCATGTTGGTGAGACTCAATAGGCACAATAAAGTCGTCATCAACAGGAACAACATAGCCCAGTGTTTCGTGACCTCTTAGGATGAGCGGGTACGAGCTAGGATTGCACACGACAATTCCGGAAGTGCCTTGATGAGGTGGCAGAATGGCGTACGGCAGAGACGTACAGTGGCGGCGACTGAAAACGTCAGATGGGGAGAACACAACGGTAGAGCCGGACATTTCAGTGCGATTGATGGGGACAGCGACGGCACTAAGAGGAGGATCATCAATGCTGGAAGCAACAAGAAGCTTGCCAAGGTGAGTGCGCACATTGTCGGTAGATGGCGCATCAGAAAACACGAAAAATTCCACCTGAGCGCGAGCGTAGTCAAATACGAAAAATCCCATCCGAGTATCACGTCGTGGGAACAAGTGGTCAACACGAGAAAGTCGAGGTGGTACTGGATGTCTTGAATGATTACTTTGCCGTACATGCTACGACTGGTCAAATTTGTATCGCGCTCGCGGTATTAAGCAAAATGTTGGAAGGCAGTGTCATATTTTTCGTATAAAACGGCAGAGTTTTGGACTGATCACAGATACAGTGGCGCTGGTGTCAACAAGTGCAAGAGTTCATAGACCTTCAACATACACTTCCAAAACGTTTGTGGGGGGCGAGCGAGGACTTCTACAATGTGATGATTTCGCAGCTCGTGCCTGCGTAGCTGCAGCAGTCAGTTTTCCGTCTCTACGGGGTTTTGTCGGCGACGCAGAGGGGACGGAGAACAGTACCGGCGTGGTGAGGATGAGCGACTGAGACTGAATGGTTGGTAGTCGGCATGAGGGTGGTGGTCCAGTTCGGTTGGTGACGGATCACGTTCCACTGTTTGTCGGTCGAATTTACGGGGCAGTTCTCGTTGCGCGTTGTACGGGGCCGGGAAAGAGTAGTCACAGTACCTCGGAGCTGCAGCTGGGCCCGTTGTGAAGCACCGGCGACAGAATCGCGCCACGTGACCTTGATATCCGCATGCGTAACAGATGGGGCGATTGTCAACTGTGCGCCCAAATTTCCCCTTATAGCGCTGCTGGATTGCTGGAAATGTCGTCGTTGGTACTTGTACAGGCTGGGGAGTCGGCCCAAGCGGAGGTCGTGGCGGAGTAGGAGCAACAACAGCGTAAGTCAATGGCGCGGTGATAGGTGTTGTCTGAGAGACGGACGGCAATGCCTCAGAGACCTGCGCCTGTATTACCTGCCTGATGGCGGGCGCGAGACGCTCAGAAGAGGGTTCCGTGGCCGGTAGATACGACAGGCACGAAAGTTGTCGGGTCACCTCCTCGCGCACATATCGTTTGATTTCCGACATTATTGTGTTGCGGTCCTCACCGAGTGTCAATGTCGCAAGAGTTTCGTCGGAGACCGCTGGTCGCCGTGTCATGACCCGTTGTTTGCGCAACCCCTCGAAGCTCTTGCAAAGAGTGGTGAGTTCGGACAAGGTACGTAGGCCCTTGGCCACCAGCATCTGGAAGGCGCCGTCGTCTATCCCCTTCAAGATGTGTTTGATCTTATCTGCTTCTATCATTGAAGGGCCAAGGCGCTTGCACAAGTCGAGCACATCCTCGATGTAGTTTCTGAAGTCTCCCCCCCCCCCGAAGCTGTGCGCGTCCCCGTAGGCGCTGTTCGGCACGAAGCTTGCGTACCTCGGGGCGAACGAACACATCGGTAATGCCTAGCTTAAAGATATTCCAAATGGTGAATTCCGAGTGGTGGTTGTTAAACCAGAGACTCGCTACCTCTTTAAGGTAGAAGGGTGCATATTGCAGTTTCGAAGGGTCGTCCCACTTGTTCTTTGCACCTACCTTTTCAATTGTCGACAGCCAACCTTCTACATTGTGCTCATCGGTACCGTCGAGAAAAGGTGGACCGTGCACGCGCAGCGCAGTGGGCACAATGACCATTGGAGGCTGGTCTTACTTTGCTGGGCGTTTTCTTGAGCCATTTCCGGGATGGCAGGTAGTTTCCTGTTGCGGAGTTCCAGGTTGAGTTACCTAGCACTTCCACCACTCTGAAACGGGGTTTATGGGCGTAAGTAGTGCTTGCAAAGCAGGTATATTGATACGGAAAGCGGGCGCGCCAGCAACCGACACAGGAATCACAACTGGAAAACAGCTCGCGCTCGGCTTCTCTCACTAAAGGCGTGACCCACTGCAGCACATAATCTTCTTCCTCCCTACACTGGCATCATTCTTCATCGTCGGCCACAGCACACAAAAATTGTGCAAAGTTGCTTGCAAGTGTGTGGCAGGTACCACGCTTCTTTGAAGAAGGACGAAGGATGGCGTAGGTAGTGCCCGCCTACTACACAGTGATTATTGGCGTACAGTGGGTACCCGGCAAGTGTGCTTGCAGCAGAAAGAGAGAGAGAGAGAAGGTTATTAGGCCACTCTTTAAGCTTTCGCTGTGACAGTGCTGCGCGTTCAGCGCAGGCCTGACAATTTTTCATTTGTAAAGTTTTTCTAATTTTCCTATTCTTTCTTTTTCCTTTCTGTTTTTCTTTCTCATCTCTTTTTGTGTCCCTGTCTCAGTCTATGTTACTGTCTCTATTCCGTTCGCTCTTCTTTGGTCTTCCTTTGTTTCTCTCTCTTGCCAGTCTCTCTTTCATCTTCAGTACATCTTTTGCTATCCCTCTTTCCTCTTTTGCTATCCCTTTTTCGCACTCCCTATTTTTCTATATGATTTTCTCTTTCGCCGCTTTATTTCTTGTACTTTCTTCTTAGTTTCTCACACTTTATGCTAGACTTTATTCTCAGCCTTTGAACTAAATCGCACAGCTGTCTTCCGCCCAATTACTTTTTTTCCAACTCATTGCTATAGTATAAAAAGCTATGCCAAGCTTCTTTATAGTGCCTGGATCGTGCGTGGTTAAGCGCACGTTTTTTTTTTATTGTAGGCGTCTGGGCTCGAATCTCTCTTAACAGCAGAGCTTTTATGATCGCGGCTTTCTTAATGTCGTAGATATATAACTGTCACCATCACCATCAATAATGCTCACGTGTTTTATCAGTGCCCAGGTATTATGCATAGATGAATAAAAGGATAAGCTTAAACTTGCCTCGTCACTTTGCTCTTCCAGCCTTGCTTGACGGTGCAAACTGCGCTGATTTGCATCTCCACCCCCTCCTAGTATATTTGTACATGTTGTCTCTATCGGTTCGGAGTTATCGAATCCCACCCACAAAAAAATGGCAGTGGCTTAGCTCAGCTATGCCAGGATATACGTAGCATTAGCAAAGGTTCAGCTGATTATTCTTAGCTTTCCAGATATGCTTACAGCTGTTCCAATGGGACACACACGGTATACGTATTATGTGGCACATGTATATTTATTTTGCCAGGCAACTACTTCAGGATTCGATGAGTTCAGCTTCTCCGCTCTACGGCACCGTTGAGCAGCATTTGCACTCTCCTTCTCTATGGCTACACCACAGTGGCAAACGCCAGTCAGAGGCGCTATCAAGCGGCTCCAGCACAGTGTCAGATGGCGACTGCACAGGGAAGGCGCGCGCGTCGGCGTCCATATCTCTACCAAGGCTATGACGGCACTCCTCTGGAAAGCGCACACCGGCGGCGAAGAGTCGTGCGCGGCCGCGGCCGAGTGCGAGGGAGGTACCGGCTCCGGTGCGTGACACCACTGATCGTCTGCGCAGCGCATCGAATTGCACGCACAACGGCGGCGAGCCGCGCGCGGCGGCAGCGCAGTATTATTGCGCATGCGCAGACCAGTGCCACCCTAAATTAGCTCAGCGAGGCCAGTTTAGCTAACGCTACAAAAGTGCCTCTGTACACGGGTTCTGGAAGCGAAGCAGAAGATGAAGACGATGACGATGACGACGATGTAAAAGAGGTCGAAGAAAGCGTGTGCCTTGCTCGTCGGTGGCGTGTGACGTCACACCACTTGCGCCCATGCGCACGTGTTCTAGGAGTGACGTCACCGGGTGACGTATTATTTTCTGCCTAAACAGTTACGCTGTTAAACATAACTTAAATAGGATCAGCGTACAAGATGCGTGACCAGGTTTAATGAAATATAAAGCAGTCTAAGTGCCACGCTTTAATTGATAGAGACTCCGACCAACAAGAGATTTGTTTAATAACCATGTCTCCCGAATTAGAACACCTGAAGCAAGGACCTAAGTAGTCCTGAAGCGTATGGCTTTAAAATGAGCGTTTTGTTTTCTTGGAGCCACTGAGTTTTCTATAAATACACTAGAGCGAAGTCGGGCGCTAATGCCTAAGGGAGCTGCAACGCGTGGCACTTCAACCGGAATAGAAATGATGTGTATGAATTAGTCTAATATTCACTCTTTTGGGCTCAGCTTGGCTTCGTGTGAGTTGAATCCGCTTTGCCACAAAACGAAGTTCAGCAAAAGTTCAGCAGTTACGCTTAGACCCGTTTCAAAATTGTAAAGTTACCTTTCCTGCTACACCGTTTGAACAACTAATGACGACCAGTCACTTACTGGAAATAGGCTGTTCAAGCGCGCTTTGTAGAGTCGGCTCTCTTGGTGTGAACAGTCATTACGGGCAAGCCCCGACACATTTAACTAGGACACGTCTCCACTTGCAACACGATGGCTGCCGCGATTACTTGGGCAGTTGTGTGGTGCACAGAAGTGCATTTGCGAATTATGAAAAGGGTTCACTTAATCGGCTTAAATCGGCGCACTATGTTCACAATGCCCCATTCTTTTTCTTCACACAATGATAAAAAAGCAGCATAAACAAAGCCAAATGTGCTTTAGAAGCCCGCAAGCACAAAAACTAGGCAAATCCGTGTACTACACATCATTTTCATGGTGGTGTAATGATCGCAGCGCCAGAGTACCCTCTAGTTACCTTTAGCAAACTGTATGCTTGAAACCACTGCCAAACCTCATTTTGTCTCATTGAGAAGATAGGTTACACAGTAAAAATGTTAACAATCAAGTTAACAATCACTTATGTGCAAACTGAATAGCATCACTGAAATAGAAGCAAAAGAAAAGCTCGATAGACGCACCACAGCAGAGTCCAATCACTGGCACCATAATGGTGAGGTCACTCAGGAAGAAGCACACTATCTGTCCTACGCCGATGAGCAAGGCGCCAGCAGCGGAGAGCAGCTTCAGCGGCACGTTCCGGCACAGCAGTGTCGCCACGGGTGCTGCAAATATCGGTGTGAATGTTCGCAAAGAGCCTAAGGGCACAGTATGATGACTAATCGGAATGGTAGTTAATTCCAGCCAAGTTAGCACCGAGCAGAAATATTTAAAAATTAGTGCTGGAGAGGAAATTATTGTGTGAGGAGAAGATATTACCCTTGAAAAATATAATCCGTGGCTGCCACCTTAAGTAGGAGCATTATGGAAAGTTAGCGGACGACGAATTGTTCTTGCAGGAATGACAATTCAGTATTGTTACGCCGGTAAGACATGGTAACTTATCTGAGCCAGGTGCTGCTCTTAAGATGCGTCTTTGGGTGACTTGTTTCTTTAGTAAGCCTGCAAGTCTTGGCAAGCTTCATTTGATATAATTTAAAATAATTTTTAGTCATCCAGATGACCACTTTCGTCTCCGAAACCCCGATTCATTGTATCGTAATTGCTCATATTAACAAATGTTATCCTAATTATTCTTATAAATAGATGTTAATACCAATAACAGATCCAAGTTGTATTGAGCTCTAAAGGGGCACTACGCGAAATTAGTACGTTTCGAAAATTTCTTGGGAGTAATGATGACCTCTCTTTTGCTGATAAAGCATGCGAGATCTTATATTTTAAAAGTTCTACACAGCGTAGCTCTTAAAGCTCCAGAAAAAAACGTATGACATTAAAAAATCATCATTATAAACGGGCATGTGGTACAGAAGTTGGCTACATCCTACTACTCAACACTAGCCCACAGAAAATAAAGGCAACAGTTAGAGCCAGGAATGGCTGTGAAGTGACGGCAGTGAGTCAAAGACCCCAAGTGTGGACAACGAATGTGTACTCTAGGAAAGGGAAATGCAATGGCGGCTCCGAGAAGACGTCCAAGTTACGGAAGCCTTACGTGAACGACTACGTGTTTGTGTCGTGTCTGCAGCTCTGTGGTTACACTCAAACCTCATTGCACTGAGAAATCAACCTGGAAACAACGTAGCTTCACCGAGATATGCCCAGCAACAACCTATAGGCAGCTAAAAGAACCTATCATGATCTAGCTAAGGAACGAACGACAACAAAGAAAGAACATTATACTTCACAATCGCCCACTTTCCCTGTTTCTGTGTTCCGCAACTTAAGGCCAATTGCCATTATTTAAAATGTGAAGCATTTATCAGCGCTATCTATCTATCTATCTATCTATCTATCTATCTATCTATCTATCTATCTATCTATCTATCTATCTGTCTATCTATCTATCTACAGATAGATCTTAATCTATAAATAAATAGATAGATTTCTGTCTATCTATAAATAAATAGATAGATTTCTATCTATCTATCTATCTATCGATAGATAGATAGATCTCAATCTATCTGTCAATAGATAGACAGAACTCGATCTATCTGTCAATAGAGAGATAGATCTCGATCTATCTGTCAATAGATAGATAGATCTCAATCTATCTGTCAATAGATAGATGGATCTCGATCTATACGTCAATAGATAGATAGATAGATAGATAGACAGACAGACAGACAGACAGACAGACAGACAGACAGACAGACAGACAGACAGACAGACAGACAGACAGACAGACAGACAGACAGACAGACAGACAGATAGATAGATAGATAGATAGATAGATAGATAGATAGATAGATAGATAGATAGATAGATAGATAGATAGATAGATAGATAGATAGATAGATAGATAGATAGATAGATAGACAGATAGATAGATAGATAGACGGACGGACGGATGGACGGACGGACGGATAGACAGTTAGGGTTCCAGTGTTGGCTCAGCTGCTTTCATTTCTATGTTTCAGCAAGTCATAATAAAGCTTTCCTTGACCGCAGAGGAATACACTAATGAAATTTCTTCTCGCATTTCAAATCAGGCTCCGTTAAGTGCACTTAGTTTCGATAATACTGACGTCTTTGCCATAACGTCAGTGCTGATGTTACGTCAGACCATTAAGCTACTCTTTAACACTAGTGTATAGGCCTTCGTTGTAAGCTCACGATGTGCACACAACTGAATTGACGAAAACACACCGATCCACCTCAGTACACATTGTTTGAAGCCAAAGAAAAAAAAAGAACGTTACTCGCCCATTGCTTCACATTCAACCGATTCTCACGATCCATGGAATCTGCCGAATTTCCTCAGCTCCTTGACACCGCGTTGTGCTTCGAGTCACACACCGCTGCAATGTCATTCATTTCACCGAGGGAGCACACTGAGGGATAGCACACAATCAGAGATCATTTGCGTCACCATTGCCTTGAAAATAAGTACTAAATTCTATCTGTGCGTCCGTCCGTGCTTCTGTCTGGACTGGATGCATGGTCGGATGGACACATGGACGGACGGATGCTTCGCCCCGGTCATTATGATTCACTCCAAGGATATGCTATGAATTTTACCCCACTCACGTACACACACTTCAAAGGGATAGCACCGGCCATCGCGGATACGTCATGACTGCACCATACTGGATTATAATTGTGAAAAAAGTTGGGGACATTTATGTTTACGCGCTACAGTACCCAAACTGTAAGCACAAGTGCACCCGTGTAGCCACTGACACGGCTACCTGGATCGGATACCCACGGCGGTGTTTCTCTAGCCGTTCCATTCATCGCGTGCCCCATTGAAAACGAAAAAATAAAACAAAAATGTAATTGAAGTTCTGCCACGCGCCATGACGCGGCGCTCTTTTCCCACTCCTCTGCAGGCGGCACGGATTGCGCCGCACTGTAGACGTGTTTCGAGAAATACACATTGGACGTCGTTCACGTGGTGACTGGAATAAAGGAACGCTAATATGTGTTCTTAATCAGGCTTGACACAGTGAGTTTTGTTCTCGGACACATGCTATAATCTAGACACAGCCAAGCAATGTGAGGCGACTTCGTGTGGCGCAGCTTGTTCGCAAATTTCGCTTCCAAGGCATATGTATTAGGCTGACTGACTACACGATTATGCCCAATTTTCATTCTTCGTTTTAGTAATTTTTCTCCCACTGCCGCCTGAATTGGTGCGCGTCAATTTAGGGGCCCTTGTTCTCTTAAAAGGAATGCATTTTGTCGTTGTAGACCCTGCAAGTATAGCTATGTTACGCAGTCTAGCTCTGCCGTAACACCATCACAATGCTGTGAAACTAAACCTCAGTGCTGGTAATGCTACAGTCATTTTCACCTACACGATGATCGGCGAAATTTCGTTGTGGGCACAACACTTAGCATTTACAAGTTCCCATGGTATGACAGTGTTGCGAATGCGACATTTTCATCTAAGCGCACGCCGCATGTAGGCGAATATGAACGAGGATATGATGGGCAATGCTAGTCGCCTGCGAAATATAGGACGCCAGGAATCGGTCACCCCTTCACCAAAGTACTTTCTTTCGCTTAGGTGAATCTTTTCGTTTCAAAGCACGAAATCGTTAAAGAGGTTGTTTCACAGAAATTATGTCGTCAGCGTCTGTGTGTGAGCGGAAAAGCTGCGTTGGCAGTGAGTGAAAATTCTAGCTAGATGCAATGAAGATGGTGTTTGCACTTCGGCCTTCCTTACGGCAAAGTGTGGGTCTCCGCCAAGAGGTGAGGGCTTCGTGCCAGCGATTGGGGAGGTGGTTGTGTGTGTGTGTTCTTCCGTGCATGAGTGCGCATGTGTGTGCGAGTGTGTGTGCGTACTTCTGTGTGGGGTTTGGTGCACGCACACTGTGTTCGTGTACTCTTCGGTGCGTGTACGTGCGCGCGTGCTCGTCAGTCTGTGTGTACGCGCTTGCGTGTGGGGGTGAGTGCACACACTCGCCCGTGTGTTCTTTTGTGCGTGTGATTGTGTGTCTGCGTGCGCCATAGAGTTTATACATGAATACCTAGAGGGGAATCTGGCGCTAGTGTCTACGCGTGCTCCTTAAGCGGCGCTTGTACAGGCTTCGGATCTGTTCCGGATGGATCACGTTCTTCAGACTCGCGACGCTTGTTTGCTGAGTGTTAAACAAAGTGATATGAAGCTATGTCTACTTGAAACTTGGTTCATATTTTTGTACGCAAATTTTACTGCGAAAGGGTTTTGTGACTAGGCGGTAAAAATGAAACGTGGACAAATTTATTCACTAGGGTATGCATTGCTCCGCCATTGCGTTCCAGATTTGGCATCAAGATGTAATGAATTCTTTTTTTTACATTTCAAAACAAACATTCTTGATTTGCCCTCGAAAGTACGAAATATCAATTTCTGGAAATAACAACACAGAATTAAGTGAGAAACAACGTTTTGTCTGCTGCGACGCCAAGTGTGTCTGTTCAAGTGGTCTGCCCTCAACGCACCTCTCATTTTGTTGTGAAGTCAAGTCAGAAGAGCATGACTGTGGTGCTGGTGCGTCTACTTTGCGTCGTCTTCGTTTTGCAGTTGATTTCAACGGGTTTTGACAAGATACACTAACAACAAACGTCAACTGGCATGGGAAGCTACATCTATGCGAAGCGGTGAGTGGACGACGCTTCGCTTAAACTGTCAAACACGACCTATGCAGCTCCATCGTTGCAGTAAAATGAGACGCCTAGCAGTTTTCAGTTTCTTTGATGAACGAAAGCGCAGCTTCACTCTATTGCGCCCACTCTACGCGAAGAACAAAACTGAAACTGTAGAAAAATATCTGTAGACAGTTCACCGGCTAATGCGATCCAATCCAAAGCCTGTACTTCTCATAGTTGTCATGAGGGTAAACGATCGCACCGCCAGATTCCTCTCTAGATATTATTGCATGAAACTCTATGGTGTGCGCTCTTTCATGAGTGAGTGTGTGGGAATGTGAGTATATGTGAGCACGCTTGTCTGTCTGCGTGCGTGTGTATTCGATTGCGGATGTTTTTGTGCATGTTTTCGTGTCACTGCGTGTTTCCACGCGTGAAGAAAAAAACCGCCTCCTACATGTACCTCAAGCGCTAGGCGTCGTCTGTGTCTATGCAAACTAACGCTGGTTACGCTGAGCCGTAACTTTCCAGAGAGTTAGAGACGCGTGCCAAACCAGAGTGTTTCGCGTAAGAGTACATTTGCAGAGAGCTCCACTCCCATAGCTTTCCCTTCATTGCCGAAAAGGGTTGTCTGCGAGTAAAGCAGGTAAGCTTGCTCAGTGAAGGCCTCAGTACCCGAAGGTATCTCCGCCAACATCCATGATGCTGCTCAGCTATCCTTCGAATCGTTTCCACTCTTCTGGAAGCGGTCAACAAAAAAATTTCACTAAATCATTCGGGTAACTTCGCTCGCCTGTGAACTTTCTTTATCTCATGTGGTGCACAGGAAGGCACCAAAATTTTCTTGAAAAATAGCTCACGCATTTGTTCGCTTTGGTCACTATCATCACGACAGCCGCGGGGGCATGAAGAGAAATTAAAAAAAAGAAAGCGCCAGCCACCATCGATTCTTCTATTTGTTTTATTTGAGGCCATTGGGGGGCGAGGAAAGATAAGGTGTACAGCTAACCAGCGGTCTGCGGTTTATATGAAGCGACATCTTCAAGCACCGTGAACCATCCCGCATAGACAGCAAAGGAAAGGAGGGGTAGTAGGCGGGCGCCGCCATGCGGCGGACGGAGTGGTCACGCCCCATTTTGGAATTACGCCTCCTCCATCCGAATGCGATGGCCGGAGGAACACCGCCGCGCGCGCCCGATTCAGGCAGCCGGGGCACTGATGTCCCGACATGTACTAACTAGAACTGGAGTCGTCATTTCAATTTCTTTCAAAATGAGAATGGTATTTTTAGGTGAAATAAGGGAACGGACTATCCCATATCTTTGGGGGACGAGATGTCCGCTAGAGGAAAGCCATGCAGGAGGAAAATCGGGGCCCCGCTTTAAAGGGACACTAAAGGGCAAAATATTTTTTTTCGTGTTAGTAAGCTGCTATTTTAAAATACCACAAAACACCGCACTTGCGGCGAGTAGACGCTTGATAAGCGAAAAAAGCACGCAAGGTGAAAGTGCGGGTGGCCGTGGCGCATTTAGGTTTCCACACCTATCGCCGTGACGTCACATCTTGACGTTGCACTAAGGTCTGTGCAGTTCTCGATTGATAAAAATGGAAAACGTTATTCTCTGATAGGGCGAGCGAGTTGACATACAAAGCCTTATGAATTTTTGTAGAGCCAACGATGCCAGAATGCGACTTTGAAACCTGGGAAGTCACGCGTTGAGATTTCGGCGCGAAACTTAAGAATGGCACTTGTAACTTGTAACTATCCTCCGTTATTAAACCTATGATGGTGGGAAGTTTTTAGAGCACACATTAATAATTTAAATAGATTCATGCGTCTATTTAGTGTAGAAACGCGTCTGTGATAAGTGACATGTGTGCCGTAGCCCAAGCAGGATTTAAAAACTTGCTGGAGTGGAAATGGTTGCCCAAGAGTGAAATTGTGCATATGGCAAGATGGCGGCTGCAGCGGCCATGTCCCTAGGGGCATATTAAAGTATCACCGTTCAGCGATTAAGCACGAGCGTTTCCCTCGCATGCTCAACGAGTTAAATGTGGAAACTTTTTTGGATCACATAGTGCTCCAAGTGCGTCTTAGTGTTGCGAATTTTCCTTAGTAAGCCTCTAATTGGAGGCGAAGTTTTTTGGAAATTCAGCCACCCATACTCTTTTTTATGTGTTATTTCGTCGGGAACAACTGTCTTTGAATATAAAACTAACGTAGCATTTACATTGACATAGCATGTTCTTGACATGGGCACTACCAGAAAAGAGGAAGTTTCCGCCATCTTGGCAGGGGCAAAAACTGGCTTCACTTCTAGTGGAAAGGCCTTGTGGGAGCTTCCATTCAAGCCATTTTTCTTTAATCCTTCTTGCCTTGGCCGGGGCTGAGGTAGACGCTGATAGGCATCCACAGGTGCGGCAGCCAGGACTGCGCCGGATCATCGGCCGGCCGCGAGATCGGCAAAATGGCTGTCTCCTACCAGTTTAGAGGCAGAAAAGTGAGAGCTCACTCGAAGACGTGAGGAAGCAAAACTGTCCTGGTGTACTTATTTTTCGCCCACGTGCTTCATTGCGCTAAACCTAAATAAACATAGCAACGCGCCCACCACTCGAAACGGCATCTTGACAAGACTACTCGCTAAGGTTTATCAAGTTCGCTGTACATTCTTTAGTTGCGCTTGCTGTCATTACTTTGGCTTCGTACTTCGGTGACATGAGCCCATTTCAATTATGCCGGCCAAGTCATCACCAGCCTTATTATCATGTTGGCGTCTGAATAGCAACTAGAGATAATAAAAATACTGATAAAGAGCTTACGCTTGTAAAGCTACTATATTAGTGTAAGAGGCTCACACAGCAAATATGCCAGGCTGTAGATGAAGGCGTTCATCCAGGCAACCGGGCCTTTGGTGGTGGTGGCGAACGCGTCACCTACAGCGAGGAACATCACCGGCATGGCGCGACGCAGCAGGGAGCAGCAGAAGACGTTCCAGGCAGCCCCGACCGCAACCGTCCAGCTGTGTTTGCCATCCGGCACGAGGTCCTCTCTCGGATGCTGCGGCTGCTCTCCGCCTGGCGGCATCGCCGGTTGCCCTAGGAGGGCCTGTTCGCCGGGCTGCTCCGGTTCACCCGGCTGCGGCTGGTGCGCTTCCGGTTGCACCGGGTTTTCGGGTTGCATCGGCGGCTGCTGTCCGTCGGCTTGTGCTTCAGTAGGCTGTGGTGGTGACGTCGCATGTTGCTGCTCCATAACCAGTGGCGGTGCTGCCTTGGCCATACTTCTTCAAATACGGTGAATATATCTGGGCAAGCGGAATTCTTTATGTTGCTTTATGTTGAGACGGACTGTTTCTTTACGCGTGTCATCAAGCGAAATATTCGTGCTGAATGCTCAAGTTACCCGCGGCTTCTCTCTTTCTTAATACATGTTTATGCCCTCTTAGACAGTGTTTTATAGAACGCTTTCGCTGAGTAGTATACCCACATCTGCAGCCAGGTGGATGCACAACAAGCATTTGTGCGTTGTACATACAGGAGAGAGTAAGAAAATTACGCCAACGTTTCAAATACGCTTCCGCAACCTTTACCGAAAACTTTCCCTGCATTTCTAACCGCTCATTACGCCGCGTTCTTCAGACGTGTCACTTGGCGCTAGTTAACGTAACTATAGAACAGTCATCTGTCGAACGATTCAGTGAAAAAAAAATGCTATACTTAAACGCACTAGTCGCCACAGTCAAGTGCAGTGAGAGAAATCTCATTCATAGGCTGAACTGATACAGTACTTGGTTTATTCGATATCTTTGATTCAAATAGTATAGCAGGCCATCTATAAAAACTGAAGTATGTCAATATTGTTTCCCTTACAGCATTACGACCCATTTCGCGCAGGCCTGGACATCAGCCTAGTACCTGCGGGATACGTCAGTTATGTTCGCGGAGCAATAATTGCTGGGTTTGCAGTCCCCAAACTCCCGATATAATTATGGGAGACGCCGTAATGAAGGGCTCCGGAAATTTCGCCCTCGCGGGTTTTTTTAACGTGCGCCTAAATTTAAGCACATGGGCCTCTAGCATTTCCACCTGCATCGAAATGCGGGCCACCGCGGTCAGTATTCGATTCCGCGACCTGCAGGTCAGCAGCCGAGTGCCTTGGACACTAGACCACTGCGGTGCTTAAATTTCCGGACCGTATTGATGAGAGTCGGCCTCTTTCCTTAATTGCTGACTTCTACAAGGGAACGCTCACTTGCTTGCTAAGAAAACATGAACTTACACAAGGCCCGTCTAAACTATATATTTTACTAAAATTTGTACATAGCTTATCGTTGATTGGCCCTTTGACTTTTGCTCATTTCGCCTAGTAAAGCTTCATCTCACTAAGACTTCTACCTGAGAACAGGGCGAAAAACAGTGTTGCAACACCAGGATGCTTACCAGGCCGATGAGCTATGACCGTGGCACTCAGCGTCTCTTCTTCTTCTAGGCGTGTCTTAGCGCGCGCGAGACACGTTCAGTGCTTCAGGACACGATGCAACGTTAATTTGTTATGATTGATGTTGATAATGATTACTATGTACAGTCTTTATTCTTTCTCGTCCTTCTTTCCTTCAGTATTATGTGACAGTTTTATTATTTCAGATTAGGGGCGTCAAATTGCTGTTGTTTTCATTTCTTCAGCTGGTGTTGGGAAGGGCCGTTTAGTTGGCATTAAACTTGATAACAAGTTTGCTTTACAATACGCTTCCTTCGCTTACAGAATTCTGCATTATTTATATGATATTACGTCGGCATTAGACATTGTCAGGATTGGGACACCAAGGAGGTAATGTTGCAAGCCAGCAAAAGGCGTGCGCACGACAAAAGCCACTGGGCTTTTGGCCTTAGGTGACCAACGAGGCGATGGAGACGCAGTGTCGTGCGAGACGCGGTATGGCCCGCAACCCGCATAATTATAAGTTCTTCACGTGCAGCGCACCTTAGCGCAGCTGGCGTTCGCCCCGATTCTGAATGTCTGCTGATCCCTCGAACGCAAAAGCAGCCCGTGCACACAAAAGTATCAAGTTGTGGACCCATTGTCCTGGTTCCCCGATTCGCGAACTGTATTTACACAATAAACTGCTACTACTGTGTTATAGAAGATGAATTGGTAAAAAGAACAGCAAGCGCACGTTACCATCAGCACTGCATCGCAATAGAGGAGAGCACACGAGCTTGACAGAGCAGCTCTAAAGAGCACACGCAAGCGTATTATGAGCGAGAAAGATGGGAAAAGGTAGCAAGCACGCTTCTAGCTCTTCCCATCTTCCTCGTTCGTAACATTTGATTGATTGATTGATTGATTGATTTGTGGTGTTTAAGGTCCCAAAACCAAGATCTGATTATGAGAGACGCCGTAGTGGAGAGTTCCAGAATTTTCGACCACCTGGGGTTCTTTAACGTGCACCGAAATCTGGGCATACGGGCCTACACATTTCCGCCTTCATCGCAAATGCAGCCACCGCAGCCGGGATTCGATCCCGCGACCTGCGGTTTAGCAGACGAGTACCTTAGCCACAAGACCACCACGGCGGGGCTCCTTGTTCGTAACAGGCATTGTGTCCGTTGCACGCGGCAACAACGTGCAGCAGACAACGCGTACAGTACAAGAAACCACGCCCACGGAGCGCCCTCGATGATTGCCAATGAACTTACCAGTATAAGTCATCGCGTGTCCGTGTCCTCGAGCTGCTAGAGCCCATCGCAAGGCGCGTACGTTCCACTTTAGTGAAAGAACAGCCTCATTCCTCGAAGCTAATGCCAGAGAAATAGAAGAGTGCCCTTGGCTCTCCGCCAGCGCGGAAGCTACCGTTTAGACTTGTTATTCAAATATTCACAAACCGATCGCTGGTGCTCAAATGAATTCAGCGTGTGCAATTGGCCTGCCTGCGTTGTCATCTTTTTGAAATTTCGAACTAACTTTGGAACGAAAGTTCTCAAATGCGTGTCTTTCTCTGCCTGTTCTTTCGCCTTTCGTGCTGTTTTGCTCCAATAACTTTAGAAGTTACCACTGTGAGCAAGTCGTTCTTACCCGTCCTACGCTTTATTCTGCGCTAAAAAAGAGCTTATAAATTGCGTTTACTGAACAATGCTTGGTGCAGAACTAGTTGATCAGGCACAAGCGTTGAATTCACGGGTAGTGCCGACCATATAGCCTGATAAACGGCTCAATTCATGGACCATGAGCGTCAGCGGCGCTCAATGTCATTGCGCGGCAGAGACAGAACCACCGGATGTCACTGGAGAGCGTGACCCATTATAACGTTCATTACTCATACATACGTACATCATCATCATCATTGTTAATATTATTATCTACATCATCACAATCATCATCATCATCAGCCTGACTACGTCCATTGCAGGACAAAGGCCTCCCGTGTTCCGCCAGTTAACCCGGTCCTGTGCTTGCTGCTGCCAATTTATACCCGCAAACTTCTTAATCTCATCTGCCCAACCAACCTTCAGTCTCCCCATAACCCGCTTGCCTTCTCTGGTGATACAGTTAGTTACCCTTAATGACCAGCGGTTATCCTGTCTACGCGGTACATGCCCAGCCCATGTCCATTTCCTCTTCTTGATTTCAACTATGATATCCTTAACCACCCTTTGTTCCCTAATCCACGCTGCTCTCTTCTTGTCTCTTAAGGTTACACCTACCATTTTTCTGTCCGTTGCTCACTGCGTCGTCCTCAATTTAAGCTGAACCCTCTTTGTAAGTTTCCAGGTTTCTGCTCCGTACCTGAGTACCGGCAAGATACAGCTGTTGTATGCCTTCCTCTTGAGGGATAGTGGCAATCTACCTGTCATAATTTGAGAGTGCTTGCCAAATGTGCTCCATCACATTCTTATCCTTCTAGTTACATTAATCTCGTGGTTCGGCTCCGCGGTTATTATCTGCCTTAAGTATACATAGCCTTGTACAACTTGAAGTGGACTATTGCCTATCTCGAAGTGCTGCTTTTTTCCGAGGTTGTTGTACATTACTTTCGTTCTCGGCAGATTAATTTTAAGACCAATCTTTCTGCTCTCCTTGTCTAACTACGTAATCTTGGGTTTTAATTCGTCCCCTGAGTTACTCAGCAATGCAATGTCATCGGCGAAGCGCAGGATAATAAGGTACTCTTCATTAACACTTATCCCTAACTGTTCTCATACATACATACATACATACATACATGCATACATACATACATACATACATACATACATACATAAATACATACATACATACATACATACATACATACATACATACACACATACATACATACATACATACATACATAAAATAACTATATTTGATAATGATATCTTGGGTTTAACGTCTAAAAACTACGATATGGTTGTGAAAGACGCCGTAGAGGAGGGCTCCGGAAATTTAGACTGTCTGGTGGCGTTTAACGTACTAAAACTGCACAGTAGACGGGCCTCTACGATTTCGCCTCTATCGAAATGCGACGGCCGTGACCGGGATTGAACTCGCGACGTACGGGTCAGCAGCCGAGCACCCTGGCCACTTATCCACCGAGGCGGAAAAGAGTGTTATTCTAGTTCTCAGGACAAAACTAAACTCAAGCTACTGCTTGGGTGAGTTGTTTCTTGATTATTTAGACGGAGCGCAAAAAAAGACGGAAAGCTCCGTCTTTTAAAGACGATAGGCTTTCTTGGGCACCTTCGACAGAAAGTTCTTGGTCTGTCTGTCTGCACATTTGTCTGTTTGTTCACTCTAACGATACCTCAAACGGCACCAAACGGCCAACCCCATCCGCAGCGTCCACCATTATTGCTCAAGGCTTATGTTCATAGTCGTGCGATTGTCAATTAAAAAGCAATTATTGCGCATATCTGAGGTGCCACAACAACGCTTCGCTGTTTTTTATGTCTGACTTTATACTTTAAAAGGCACACACAAGTGGGAATGCAGCGTTTATTCGTTCTGCGCTGACAGTGCAACGCGATGCTCAATAAGGTGTTTCCAACGCTTTGCAATGACGTCACGGTGGTGGCACCTGCCCGTCGCTTTGCGTTTTACACCTCATCACCTCGGAGACTGGCGCGCATCTTTCTCCACTGGCTGCACGCCTTCGATTTCGAAGATACCTGCCAGATGGCGCTTGTGTCTAACGTGCCTAGATGCCGTCGTTCGCCTCCGCCACACGCTCGAGGCACTCTAACGCAGCGACTGCAGAATACCATTCACCTGTTTTCTTGCGCAGAACATCAGATAAACGATTTGTTCACTCTCTCTAGACGCAAGACTATCGTCTTTCGACGACATTTAATGTGTAACAAGTAGATTCGGGCAAATTTTTTGCGCTGATAAATCTGTCTAAATAAAACTAAAACAGGCCACGAGACCGCCTCAGCCAAATCGGAGTCTCCGACTTCCGAACCGACAGGTAATGACTCTCAGTGACGGCACGAGCCCTCTCGACGGCCTGCGACTGATACGTAGGATCCGGACTGATCAATCGCTCATCCCAGGTGGCCGCATGGTGTAGGTTGAAGCCCACATTGAAATACATTGCCAGAGCATGTAGTCGAAAAAGCAGGTTCCATGCCCACACGACTGTGGAACATTGGCATTGGACCAACAGAAAAATTTAGGGGCGAGATAAGAGCGTATCTGCAAAAGCTTGAGAGTAATGGATTAGGCTTTGTTGAATATGGCTTACGATAGAAAGAATTTTCGCCTACTCAGCCTACAGTGACACGGTAATTTCGTTAAATGTGGTTAAAGCTGGCTCCTTATAGGGCCACTCACCAGGCTCTCGAAATACAAAAAAAGAGAGCGCAATATTATTTGCTCATATTTCTCGTCTTTCTTGGCGCACGCACCACTGTGGCGTAGACGGTAGTTCCTGTGACGTGTAGAGCGTTTATGTTCTCGATTCGTTGATATATGCGAAATATCTCGCGGGATTTTTCTCCAGCACTGTTTTGCCGTGCAGCGGCCTATCCGTTCTTATTTGTCTAGCATAAATATCGTCCACAATCAACCGATCAAAGTTTATTTTTTTTGTTTACAACCGCGCAAGCGGTGATAACAGCATGCAGCCGAGAAGCGCGAAATCCCGATAGGCTCTATCGCTCATTGCTGGTATTGTTCACGCGCATTCAAGAACTAAGAGGTTAGGAGGATTCATCGTGTGTATGAAGGAGAGGAGAAAATTACCCTCTCGTTTTTAAGCGCAGTGTGGTGAGTGGCCCTTTCACTCACGAGGCCCCATACGAAATTTTAGTTAGACCGTGGAAGTTGTTCGGTGTCCGATGACGAACATTTTGCCACAAAACGTTTTTGAAGCGGTTCATTACGAGCTGAGAAAACTGATTTTTTTTGAAGAGGTGCGAAACGAGGTTGAGAGGAGGCGAGCTCGAAACTCTTGGCGCTCCTCCGCGCAGCCTTCGCAAGTTAAATATCTTCCTACCTTCTCCGGCATCCGACCAAGGGGTCACGTGCACATGACGTGCCCGAACAAGCCCCACCCCCGTGCACGCAAGTGGTGTTTTTTTGTTCTTGTTGTTGACCAGCGTTGTTTTGAGGTCTACTGCCTGTTTCTGCGGGATGGTTTGGAAACGCTGGCTTAGACGCGGCCGAATAGATGAGCACAACGAGTGTGCGAACGCGTAGGAGCACTCCACGGCTGTCGTCTGCTCGATATGCTGACCACGGGGACACGAACGCATGCGAATCGCCGGCACACTATCCATGAATCTCGTTGCAATTCTCGGGGAAAAAGTGGAAAAAAAGAACGCTCACATTCTCTTATTGCGTCTCATTATTATTCTAGAAATTTATTAATATCTTCAAGCAACAAATAGCCCGACTACGCATGTCGTGGTAAATAACTTTCGCCATATCACGTGCCACTTTTGGAACGTCAAAGCACAGTCATTTACGTAGAGGACCAACGTCACTTCATTGCCGTGTACGTAGGGCCATTCAAACGCGCACGTCATGCCCTCATTCTCTGGGCGCGCGCCCTCGAAAGGAAGGTGGAACAGCGTCAATCTTGAAATGTGAGCCATTTCCGCGACGCTCAGCGTTGCAAATTTTGGCAGGCGTGATCGTGAACGTCTCATCTATGCATTGCGCTTGTTAGCTCAACATTGTCAAAGCTGGTGAGTGGCCCTTTAATGAGACAGTTCTCGGAACGAGCCGGTCCGTTATTCCCTGCAGCGTGGCGTGTGAGCTCTCGCGCTAAGGTATGAGCCCGCTCGTCGAGATCGCATGCTGAAATACCTTAGACGTGAGCAGGTTGCCACGAGATGTGGGAACCACCAAGATTTTTATTTATTCCTCCTTGCCGAAAGTTCTGAATGATGCTTCCAACCCGTGCGGAACCATGACACGTTGATACGTGACGCCACTCTAAAAGAAAACATGACCAACATGCTGAAGCATGCGCGGTTTGTCTGTAAAGCTTGGTGGCATAAACATCTCATATTGACAACCATTGTGATACCTTTGCGAGCAGGGTCTGCTAACCGCAAGGCGTGGGCGCAATTCCCGACAATGGCGCACGAAATTGGCTGCAGCGAAAATGCAAGAACACACGTTAAAGAACACTGCAAAGAAACACAGCTGGTGAAAATCAATCCGCAACCCCCACCCCCTTCTCTTCCACTTTCATCCACGGGGCGCCTCTCAGTCACTTTATAGTGGAGGCACGTAAAACATTTGTATTCGTACCTGTTTCATGCAGCGAAGATGCCGAACAGACATGACACCGAACACTGAAAAATGCCGAAGTAGCAAAGCATGTGCAGATTTTCAAAGATAATGTGGAGCCTATTGTAGAAAGAAGAGCTGGAGAGAACGATGACCACATTTTTTTTATTCTTGAGGGAGAAAACACTGCGTTTTATTCTCAATAATGCTGCCCCCTAAAAATGGTGAAGCTCGCACTGAGCCGCGAAAGATTTAAAACAGCAAAACTTGATGATTCTGAATGTTAATAAGGTTGCTTCTATAGGTTGTTAATATGTCTTAGGTGGCGCTAGTTGATTCTAGGCTGCTTCTATAGAAGCAACCTAGAAAAAACTAGCATGTCATTTCTAAGCTTCAGCTAGGTGATGATATAGGCTGTTTGCACGTTGATTTTCAGATCAAAGGCGTTCGATTTAAACCAAAAACAAGTCACACGAAACGCATATTCGAATTTTCGACACAGAACCTCACACAGAAATCAAGTGCACACCTCTCATTGATCAAAGTGCGCAGCGTCTTTGGCACAGACCTCCCTTGCTATGGGGTTCTCGCGCACTAGTCGTCGCAGTCGGTCACTTTACAGTCATTTTTTCAGGGTCGCCTCCTTAGTTTTTAGCAAACCACTTGCGAGTAGTAGAATATAACTAAATTGCATGGCAGATGTCATTCATCGTTACGATACTTCTGTGATAGGCCGCGCACAAATTATGACTAGTTTAAACAGCTGCGCTCTTAATATGATTAGTTCTCGTTCCTTGTGAAAAGCGTCCATGTCGGTGGTGACCCATGTAAGTGGTAGTGATAATCACAGGGATGGGCGAGATTAAATAGTAGTCCATGCGCATGCGCATCGTGCCGATACTAGAGACGAATAGGTCGGAGAGATTCCGCAGCACTCTACCCGAGTAGGTTCGGTGTTGCTCTAGCACAGGGGGTTATCGAGATTGAAGACCAACCCACGCGGTGGAGCACACATGACAAGCGCGTAAAAGTTTGTCACAAGCCAGCCACCGAGCATGCCTAGGGCACGAGTAACAGCATCACATCTTGCAGCCTTCCTTGACGTGCATCATCACCATCTCGTAGAGCTGGCGCACCTTGTGGCGTAGAATGCTGGCGTCGTATTCCAGCACCGTTTTTTCGCTCTTGAGCGCGCCAACATTTGCTTCGAGCGCCGAGATGAGGGCGAGATATTGCTGGCGGTACATTGATGCCCGAATTAGACTCCTCTCCCTCCTCTGTTCCAGCCTCATATATTGTGTGCCACGCATGTCAGTGGGCGCCGCTTGCACCTCGGACGTTAAAGGACGAGTGAGACTGTCGCTTGAGATCCAGTCACACGAGTCGGACGTGTCTGGACTAGACGTGGCATGCTGTTGAAGTGCAGGCTGCTGTGGCTGCCGCTGGATTTGTTTGAGGGAGTCACGGAAATCGTTCGGATATCGCTCCTCTTCTTTGGTCTCAGTAAGTGCAAACAGTCCGTTCACCATCGGATCGCGTCCGTTGAAAGTAATGAACTGTTCAAGCTCGGGCGTCGATACTACCAGCATTTGCAGGACTGGAGACGGGAGCAGGCTCGAACATTGGACTTCTTTGGGGCCGTGTCGGAATACCCCAGGGCTGTATAAATCTAGGGTCATGCTATGCTTGCGTGAGCTGAACTCGTGGTTACTCGACGGCTGCTGCTGCTGCTGCATTGGCTGATGCGCCGTTGTCGTTTGCTCGTTGGTGTCATCGCTGTTGTTCTCGTCTAAGCCTACGGACGATGAAGGTGGCGTGCAGCTCAGACGATGCAACGTCTGCGGTTTGTCTTCATCAATGAAAACCAGCCCCATGTGCTGCAATGACGAATAAAGAAAGAAACTCTCGTTTGAGATCGAGTGGCACTAGCCGGACGTATCTGGGTCACACGTTGCGTGCTGTTTAAGCGCGGGCTGCTGTGGCTGCCGCTGAAGTTGATCGAGTGACTCAAGGAAATCGCTCGGATATCGCTCCTCTTTTTTGGTCTCGGTAAGTGCAAACAGTTCGTTCACCATAAGATCCCGTCCGTTGAAAGTAATAAACTGCTCAAGCTCGGGCGTCGATAGCACCAGCATTTGCAGGACCGTGGACGGGAGCAGGCTCGAACAGTGGGCTTCTTTGTGGCCGTGTCGGAATGCCCTATGGCTGTATAAATCCACGGTCATGCTACGCTTGCGTGAGCTCAAGTCGTCGTTACTCGATGTCTGCTGTTGCTGCAGCTGGCTGATGCGCAGCTGCTGGCTGCCGTGTCATCGCTGCTGTTCTTCTCTAAGCTTACGCACGACAGCGGTGGCGTGCAGTCCAGACGATGCAGTGTCTGTGGCTTGTCCTTATCGAAGACACTCATCACCATGTGCTCGGATGACGAAGAATGAAAGGAACGGTCGTTTGAGGCCGCGTCGAACGTGTCTGAGCCAGACGTGGCGTGCTGTTGAGGCGCGGGCTGCTGTGGCTGTCTCTGGAGTTGTTCGAGTGACTCAAGGAAATCGATCGGATATCGCTCCTCTTCTACGGTCTCGGTAAGTGCAAACAGTCCGTTCACCACTGGATCCCGTCCGTTGAAAGTAATGAACTGCTCAAGCTCGGGCGTCGATACTACCAGCATTTCCAGGACTGGAGACTGGGAGCAGGCTCGAACATTGGGCTTCTTTGCGGCCGTTTCGGAATGCCCCAGGGCTGTATAAATCCAGGGTCATGCTACGCTTGCGTGAGCTCAACTCGTCGTTACTCGACGGCTGCTCCAGCTGATGCGTTGCTGTTCGCGGCTTGCTCGTGTCGTCGCAGTTGTTCTCATCTAATCCTACGGATGACAGCGGTGACGTGTAGCCTGAACGATTCACCGTCTGCAGCTTGTCTTCCTCGGAGACACCCATCACCAAGTATTTGGAGGACGAAAGAAGGAATGAACTGTAGTTTGAGGTCGAGCCGCTCAAGTCAGACATGTTCGAGGTGGACGTGGTGTACTGTTGAAGCATGAGTTGCGGAGACTACTGAGGCCGTTAGTGCCACGCCAGCCTGAGTTCCTGCGAGTGCGCTGGTCAAGCCACTTGCTCATTGTATATCAGCCTTGTATATATTGATAAGAGGTTGTCTGATGTGAGTGAATCTGGGAGCAGAAATGCACTCTCGGCTTTATTATAATCGCCTATTATTTAACAGCGCATGTGCACTGCGCAGCTTTTAAGCACGGGCTTGTCAACACACGGTATCTTCTGATGTTAATGATACATGGTTACGATAGAGCATTTCTTCATTGAGATTTTCCTAGCTTGACCCCATCGATACAGTGAGGGCGGCTTATTCCATCTCCGCGGATGGTGGACGTGACGAGAAAACTTGCAGTTTTGCTCAGACTGATGGGTTCATCGTCGAACTTCTAACCATGTCGGCTTTACCTACACTTACCGTGGTCCATTAAAAAAGGGGGTCTCCCTGTGTTTCAGTGGACATGGTAAGTGCACATTTAACGGCTCTCAAAGAGATGCTTATTGTTCAGGTGTGTACTAAACTTGCCCTTTAACCCGGAAGGAACGGACGACCTGTTCTTGCCGCTGTTTTCGGGCACAAAAGTGTTCTGCTGAATGGTATGTCACCGTTCCTCCACGGGTTCTTTGCTTCTACAATCTGGCGATGTGAAGTGTTGACACCGGGACCTAACACAAACTGTGATAACGAATGGCTTTGGCCTTGTGGTTATGGTGTCGAGTTCCAACCCGAATGTTCTCGGGGTCAGATTGTGGCCGTGACGTCAGCAATTTCATGAAGGCGTTAAGCTAGAGGCAGGTGTAGTCAAACTTAGGTACACGGTAAACAACTACAGATTGCCAATTTTTAGAGCCCTCCCTGAAGGCCTTTGTCACGACCACTTTATTTAGTTTTGGGACGTAAAACCCTGGCAATTTAACAATATTAGGCGAGTGTGAATTTCCGTTAAACAGCAGATAATATTACTAGTGCCGACTTCACGCATTTTCTTCTTTTATTTTCTTCCTTTCTAACTGCACTTGCATTTTTCATTATTCCACACTTCTTTCTGTGGTGCCTTCGGGCCTAAAAGCATCTTTAATAAATAAATAAGTATTACTCTATGGGCATTCGCCCCACGATAATCTGCTGAGACCGGCAATAGTACACGTAGGCACGCGAAGTAGTGCTAGCGGAAGCGCCAGTTCACACAACAGCTGAGAAAGGAGAAACTGTGCTGCTGTACCGCTCCTCCTTTCCATGACGTGCCGGATGTCCGTGCGGTATAAGCACGACTTGTCAAAACGCTCTATTATCGCCTTATAGATGCTGACGCTGTGAGTGGTCGACGCTGGCACGATGTAGTTAAAGAAGGTCAAGGCTGTAACTGGTCAATAAATTCTTACGTGGAAAGTCATCGCGAGAAAGGGCTACGAAGCCACCGACGGCTGCTTGCATGCTCCTCTCCGTGCCTTTCCTCTACCGAGAGCAGCTGGCGTGACGTCAACTGACGCTGTGTACAATACCAATGACGCCGTGTGAAAGAGACGCTGTCATCGGGTGAAAAAAGAGCCTTTTTTTCTGCTTGTTACACTCGGCGACAACATTTCTTCGCACTGAGAGACGCGGCTGGAGTGAGAGGCTGTGCGGACGTGTCTCGCATGAGCTCCGGCCCGGCGACCGACTATCGACGGACGCGCTTTTTTCCGGACTTGCTGTCAGTGGGCTCGTCTGCGGAAGGTTGCCCTGTACCTAAGGACACCACTCGTTTAGGCAAGCTTGTCCCCGTTTTTAGAGTTTCCAAGATTTTTCTATCAACCCCGCGGTGGCAAGGCTAGGCCTATCTCCTAGGCTAAGCCTGGGCCGCGTCGCCGGGCGTCTGACTTGCGCCCGGTGACCGTGGGCCTTGTTGGGCTGAAGATGGAATACTATGTCGAAAAGGAGACTATAACACCCGAAGACTTGGAAGTGGGAGAGTAGGCTCCAGTGCTGAAGGCACAGGACCGATTTAAGAAGACTCAGCATGGCGACAACGCCAAGAGTAAGCCTTGCGAGACGCAGGCCGGCAGCGACGGGCGCAAGACGCACGGAGCGCCGCAAGTCAAGCGCGGGAAAAGGCCGGTATGGAAGAAACGCGGACCGTTTCTCAAGTTGCGAGCCACGGATTTCAAGATTGTGTACAGACCCCAGAACTGCCACTTGAGTGTTGTGACAGCGAGAGAACTCGGATGTGCACTGAGAGCAGCAGCGCGTTTAACCAGTGCGATTGCCGCGGAAGAAGACATTGTGCGGGTTAATGGCACAAAAAACACGTTGACAGTGAGCACATTGTGCATAGATCGCAGTGGTGCATATGCGACTGTGAAGACGCTCAAGCTGGGCGATCGTGACCTGCCGGTTTCGGCGTTCGTGGCTGCCGTTGGAGAACTCCGTGCGGGGAGTGATTTACAATGCTTATGATGGATTCCCAGTGGAAGAAGTTCGGGCAGGATTCCTGAAGAAAAATAAGGCATAGACATTCTGGACGCGAGACCTCTGGGAAAGTCAAAGGCGATTCAGATTACGTTCGGGAGAAAACGGATACCCCGGCAGATTACTTACTGGAACTGCCTGTACGCTGTGATCCCGTACAGAAATTTAGTCGAGACCTGCTACAACTGCAGACGAGTTGGACATCGAGCCGACGTTTGCTATCGTCCGAAGAGCAACCTATGTCACCGTTGCAGGAAGGACCATCCTGCCCCGCCAGAAGGTGAGCCACCTACGTGCACGCCGGACTGCATCGTGTTCCATGGTGCGCATCACACAGGGAGCCGGAACTGCAAGTTTCGCCAGGCTCGCAACTCACCGACAGGCCGGCAGCAGAGCATCGAAAGAGAGAGCGAAGATGACAACGATAAGCGGTCGTCGAGGGCCACGGAGTGGTCACCGAGGGGTGAAGAAGGCACAAGCAAAAGCAGGGACCGGTTCAGTTCCTTCCCTGCCATTGCCAGGGCGTGGGGGCGGCCAAGATGGTGGACAAGCATCCAGTACCAACAGCTACGCACGCGACACCAACAAAAAGGTGAGCTTGTCAAGCACGGCCTCCCAGATCGAAACCGCTCGAGAGAGGGAGTTAGCAGCGCTGGTTCAGCGACAGGGAGACTTGATTAAAACAATGGAAAACAGAATTGCAGAGATGGAACGCGCACTTAGAAATGACCAACGGCAGAGGACACAGGCACCAGCAATGCAAGGCCTACAGATAGTGACGCAAGAGGCGTCTGCTCGCGTACAGGATAATGTTCCTAGATGAAACAAGTTTTCAAGGTAGCGACACCTTTCCCTTTCTTCTTCGCCTATGTTCCTGAAGCGCCCCCTAGAAGGTTTAAAACTTCATCCAAAAGCGAATGTTTGGGTTCGATTGCTACGGTGAGTAGATGTAAATAAAAGAAAATGGAACGAAATAAGACGTAGAATAAACAGTTACGTTTATGAACATAAACGGCACAACACAAGAGCAAGCGGGATGTGCGTTACTCAACCGGCAACGTTGTGCAGTTTTAAAATTTACACCACTAGCCATGGCGTCTCGCATAGTACATCGTAGTTTCACGGCCGCGGTATTTCGTCCAGTTCTAACTAGTCCACTTCTCTGATTGTGTTTTGTTCGTGCTGTGACGCAGTGAACGTGCTTCTTGCTGGATCCTGTAAGTGGCCACAGGGCATGACGTTGTGACGAGTGATTGCAACCGGCTTGTGCACACGCAAGAAAAGAAACTACGACCAGACTGGTACGAACACTCGTCCAGCAGCACTGCGATGACGTTTTTTTTAAATGTGCCCATTTGGACAATCGTGATGCCAAGTGATTCTGATGCGGTGCTGGGAACTTCCTGAAAAGTGAGAGTTCTACTGGTGAGGTGTCTCGAAGCAGCGCGTTTCGGCTCAAGCGGGAACTGGTCAAGAGTGAAATGTTTCTGAAGGTGCGTTGATTACAACCTACAGCTGCTCTGTATACGTGCATACCCACATGTATTTGTACCAACTGGCATGCACTAGACACGCATTAGACGCGCGCCTGGCGTTTCAATAAAAACCGACAAGTGAACTCGCTTCGCAGATCCGCGTCGACATACGTTGACGGAGTTGCACGAAAGCATTCGCGTGAATTGGTTCATAGTTGCACTTCATGGTGCGCTTCATCACGGAAAGCACGAGGTAAGTTGAAGAGAGCGAAACCATTTTCTGTTGTTTACGGCAACGCAGCATTGCTGAAAAACGCAGATGTTGCATTGAACGAGCATGGCGAAACAATCTTGTCGACTTAGCGGACACCGAAACGCTCCTCCTCTTCAGTTTATGTTCTAGCTACGATTTTGTCTTTTGTTATGGCAAGAATCCGGCTGGAGCCATATGCACATGCGTACTCGTTTTGAACCTTTTGCATAATAATAAATAACACCACCAGCCATTTGCAAGATCACGCGCAAGTAATGTACCAATTACAGACGCGGATGGCAGAAAAAAGAGGAGTAATCGAGAGAGTGAGGAGGACGGCTCGAGAACAATGAGTGACGCTACCTTGGAAACTTGTTTCATCTAGGGACCTTAGTACAGGAGAGTGCAGCTATGGAAGTGGAGAATCGGGGGACAGTGAAGAGACCACTGCTGGAGGATGAGGTAGCTAACGCAAAACGATTAGCCGAAACGTCACCAGTAGACATGCCACAGCCTGTTTTTAAGGTCATTATTCTTAAGTCGGATGTAACAACACCTTGAGATAAAGTAGGCAAACAAGGAAAAAGACAGGATTGGTTGGAGGCTCGAGTCGAAAAGATCGAAGCCAGATTAGACACAATAGAGGAGCGTCTCGGCATGCTCTCCACTGAATTCAGGGATTCCCAAACCCAGGTCATGGGCATGTTTCAGCAGCTTCATACTCTATTGGAGGCAAGACTGCCTACCGTGGGTGGCCAAGTGCCATTAGTCCACTTGGTGCCTGATCATGACGCCTCGCCAGCAAATTGAGGTTTGGCAGTGGAACTTCAGCGGCTTTCGTCAAAGGCGGGGTAACCTGCAGTTGCACGTACAAAATCTGGACAGTAAACCAGACATAATAGCCTTAGAGGAGGCTAGTGGTTCCGTAAAATTACCTGAATTTAGGGCATTTACAGCGCCAGGAATTCCCTCAAGGGGCGTATCACGCGTCTTCACAGCCGTGCTAGTCCATCGCAACATCACTGTCATTCAGCATTCCGTAGATAGCAGCAGGGAAGACTATGTCCTGCTAGAGATTTTCGCCTAAACAAAAGTATGAGAAGAGTCTGTTTTTACTTAATGTGTATAGTTCTTCAAAAGATAAAGGATTGGGCTTGCCACAACTCCTGATTCAAGCTCAACGGTTAGCAGCTCGCGCTCAGCTTATAGCTGTAGGAGATTTCAATGCGCCTCACCCGAGGTGGGGTTATACTTCTAGCCAGCCCAAAGGGCAATCAGCTTCGGCAAGTGGCCCGAGATTTGCGATGGACGCTGTTAAACAATCCACAAGATCATGCAAGGATAGGCAACAGCATAAGCACGGATACCTCTCCAGACCTTACGTTTTTTGGAGGCATCAGTAATGCAAATTGGATTTCCACGGGACAATCCCTAGAAAGTGATCACTATATCCTTTCCACGACGTTTAGCGCTGCGAAGCATAAAGACAAAGTGAGGGGGCATAGAAATACAGATTGGGACAGATTTAGGAAAAACAGAGCAGACACTGTGAACGGGAAAGTTAATGACCTGGATGCATAGGTACAGGCGCTCAAGGAGGATGTAAATAATACCATGGTAGAAGTGCCTGTCGAGCAGGAGGAGTTTACCGCTGAGTCGGGACTATTACACATGTGGGAAGCGCACGCGAGTTTCTTGAAAAGGTGGAAGAAGCAAAAACAGAATGGCGTCCTTCGCAGAAGGACTGCCAAGTTAGAACGTAAAATCGAAAATTATACGATTGAGTTGCAAGCCAAGCAGTGGGGCCAGATTTGTGATCGCATGAATGGATAGTTTGGATGCAAAAAGACATTGCAGCTGTTAAAGCATCTTTTAGATCCGGCAGCAACAAAATCGGTGCAACGGGGACAAATGACTCGGTTAATGCATCAATATGAAGGCACAATGGGAGAGTTTATACAGGAACTCCGGAATCGGTACATAACTGATGGAGTAGACCGGTTGCTTACCACACTACTCGGGGGTGGAAAACTCAGACCTAGATGAAGAGTTCACAATTGCGGAGGTGGAGTTTGCCATGGGGTAGCTGCGTACTACGTCTGCCGCAGGTCCGGATGGAGTTACTATTAAAATGCTGAGAAACCTAGATTTCAAATCGGTCGGGGCGATCACTGACTTGATAAATGAGTATTGGGTGGCCGGGAAGATCCCAGCACAATGGAAGCATGCTAGGATTATATTTATTCGGAAGCCAGGCAAGAAACACTGTTTGGAAAACCAGCACCCCATATCGCTGACATCATGCGTGGGCAAATTGATGGAGCACGTGCTTCTCAACAGGCTTCAGAATTATGCAGAGGACAAGGCCATCTTTCACCCAACTATGATAGATTTCAGGACCTATTTGTCAAAACATGATGTCATGATACAGTTAAAACATGATGTAGTCGATCCCAGGCAAGGCACGGGCACCAAAGCTTTAATGGGGCTTGACGTGAATAAAGCTTCCGGCAATGTTTTGGCATGAGGCAATATTGAATAACCTATCGGAAACTGGCCCAGGGGTCAGGACATTTGGCTACATCAAATCATTCTTGGAGGGTAGAACCGCACACATTTCAATAGGAGATATCAAATCGGATTCATTCGCATTGGGAGCAAAGGGACGCCGAAGGGTTCAGTTTTGTCACCGTTCCTGTTTAACATCGCTTTAATTGAAATACCGCCGAGGCTGGAGGAGATACTGGGACTCAAACACACATTTTATGCAGATGTATTACTCTATGGGTAAACAGAAGTAGTGACGCGCATCTGGAAGAAACTCTACAACAGGCAGTTAATAGTGTCGAAGAGTTGGCAGGGGAGGTGGGACTTTTATGCTCTCAGCCCAAGTCCGAGCTCTTTGTGGTTCAGGACAAACCCAGAGGGCTACATGCAAGACACTATATTCTGCCACCGCCGTTAGAGGTAAAGGTAGGGGGTAGGCTGGTAGCTGAAGCTCAAACGATTAGAATTCTTGGCCTATATCTGCGAACTAACAGGAAGAATAGGGTGGCCCTTGAAAAACTGAAGACCACGGTCAATGCTACAGTCAGGCTAATTAGAAGAATCGCTAACCGTAAAAGCGGGGTCAAAGAAAAAGAATTCTGTAAGCTGGTACAGGCGTTTCTGCTCAGCAGGATTACTTACGCGGCACCTTATATGAAGTTGGATGCCGCAGAAAAAGGTTGAGTTAAGGCTATGATCTGGCAAGCTTACAAGGCAGTGCTTGGGTGGCCTAACAACGCACCTACAGAAAGGCTGTAAAACCTAGGGGTACACAACACCCTTGGATGAATTATGGGAGGAGCATCTGGTGATGCAGCACGCTAGGCTTTCGACAACCAAAGTGGGCAGGATCATATTGGAAAGGATTGGCATTGGAGCAGAGACTACCACTGGGGACACTAAAATTCAGGTGCGGTGAGAGTTACATAAGGCCCTGTACATAAAGCCTTTGCCCAAAAATATGCATCCGATTCACCATACGCAGCGCAGGCAGGCAAGAGCCAGAGCTTTACACGTTGAGTACGGCGAGTACAAAGCGGCAGTCTATACAGATGTTGCGGAATATAAGGACAAAGACGCTTTTGTGATTGTGGTGGTGGACAGGCGGGGGCGCTTGGTCGCCTCTGGATCCGTCAAAACCCGCTCTCGGAAACTGCAGAGGAAGCGGAAATAGCGCTAGCTATAACTAATTCGCAGTCGGATTTGATTCTCAGTGATTCAAAGACAGCCATCCGAAATATAGCGAGGGGCTGTATATCGGCGACCGCCACACGATTTCTGTACGGGGCCACAGGACGAGAAATTAGAGAAATAGAAATTGTCTGGGTACCAGCACACTCTGGGAACCCTGGGAACGAGGCGGCTCACCTGAATGCTCGAAGTTTCGTCAGCCGGGTAGGTGAGCCGCCAGTTCCAGGTAGGTCCGCGAGAGATGGGCTGGTGTCCTTTCATGACATAACGAATCATTATGAACTAGAGCGGAGGTTTTGTCCGCTCCCGCACAAGCGGTTGACTAAGGCGCAGGAATGCGTCTGGAGAAAACTGCAGACTTGATCTTTTCGCAACCCTTACTTGTTGAACAAAATGTACCCGGAGGATATTAAGCCACAATGCAAATGGTGTCAGGCTGTGGCAACATATGATCACATACTTTGGGAATGTAGCATAGTGCCGCCGCCGGTGGATATTTCGTGATCCCTCTCTTGAGCACTGGGAGGCCGTGTTGACCAGCTCCAGTCGTCCAGTTAAGGGTCGTGGAGTGGGCCACACAGGTCGCCGCCAACCTTGGGTTGATGGCCATCTAACACGGAATCATCCTCAGTTGCTTTCTGACGGAATAAGTTTTTTCATCCATCTTGGCACTGAAGTGAAAGCTACTGAGGTGGGGCTTCTGAAAATGTAGCTTTACGCGAAATAGTTTCTTTTGGCGCACGTCTCGTAACGCTAGGGAAAGTAACGGGGGCGCACCATTAGGGTTTCGTGTAGACGCAGACGCCGCTTAGCGTTTGAGGTGCACATAAAAAGGCGGGACTTTTTCACGCGTTCGAAAACGCGAAGCCACAAGACATAAACTAAGAGAAATACGAACATCTTACAGGTGCGAGTAGCGTTCTGTCCCACGTAGAAAATAAAGGAGCAACATTTATCTTTCGCGTTGAAAATGTGGGCGCTACTTCGGAACTACTTTCACTGGCGTAGGATGAACGCGATTTTGCTCCGTAGCTTTCCCATAGCCTCTTCCTTCCATGCCAAGAAAAGTTCGCTTAGTATAGCAGATGCACGCCCTTTCTGCGGATGCAGATCGCACGCTGCGGGAGGTAGAGGTGACTAAACGAGCCGACTAATGCAGCCGAAGGAAAGAGCTAAATGAGGAAACATGTGGAACACTTTCAGCGCTCACTGCAAACTCGTACACAACTGCAACGCCACATCTGCATTTCAGCGTCTGGCTGGTTTAGGGGCCCTTTGATCTCCCGAATATTTACGGTCTCGTGCGCTTGAAAGTGCTAAACCGAACTAAATGCTGATGCGAAGACAATTTATACATGACAGATGCGCATAACAAAACGGGAATACAAAAAGGGTCGCACGATCTGCGTTAGCAAGGGTAGAGTAGTAGAGTGTACCGTATAAACTATGGCTCATACTCATACTGGAATCGGCCAAGAAGCGGTTAGCTTTTAAAGGGAATGATAAAATCTAAGTTCAAACCTTGAATAACTAAAACAGAAGAAGTATGAACGGATTTTGCTCATTAGCCAGGCCACTGTACAAGTCACGCATTCAGCCTCAGCACTCACTGAACTTTGTTTTCTTAGAGCGCTCTTTTAAAAAAAAATCTGTGTATCGGCGTCGGTATTGTTGCTTGTGAGCAATAAATTAGCGTTGTCCGCGAGCGAACGTTCGAGACAGGTGCAAATAAACAAAGAACTGTCGGCTTGAGTAGTGGAAATTGAGCGAAGTAGGCTATGTAGCAAACAGGGGTGGCACCACAGAAGCATAAGTGTGCAGAAAGAAATTTGAAAAAAAAATCACAGCATATCCACGGAGTGAATGATAATGAGTGAGGTGAAGCGCCCACCCGTGTGTCCAACCGTCCATGCATCCATCCGTTTGTCCATTCATAAACCCGTCCGTTCATTCGTGCTTCGTTCGTCCGTTCGTACTTCTCGACATGCGTCCGTCCGTCCATCTGTCTGTCAGTGCATGCTTCCGTCTGTCCGTCGATCCATCCATGCTTACGTCCATCCATCCTTCTGTCCCTGAGTCCATCCGTCCGTTTGTACTTCTGTCCGTCTTTCCGTCCTTGAGTACGTCCATGGTTCCGTCCGTCTGTCCCACCATCCGTACGTCCATCTATCTATCCATTCGTGCTTTCGTCATCCGTATGCCCGTTTGTCCGTGCTTCCGTCCGTGCTTTCGTCCGGGCCTCTGTCCGTCCAGCCATCTGCCTATCTCTCAGTCTGTCGTTCTCTCTGTCATTGACACTAGCGTCACCCCCTGAGTGAGTAATACAACTAGGTGGTTACCAACCAGCAACCGGTCACACATGAATGGACATACCACCAGTTTTAGGAGCTTCGCGCCTAAAAGTTACACCATCGCCAGTTAAAGGGAACCATGAGTAAATGTGAAGCAGCAGGTGCTAACGCTTACACTGGTGGAGCCGTTGACAATGGCGCTCACCGCGGCGTTGCGCAGGAGAGAAAACTGGGGAGGCACAAAGTATGCAATGGTGAACTGGTGTTTTTTACTGGAACATGCCAATCGCTGCTAATGCGCCCAGAGACACAAAAGACTCCGATTGGACACAAATACCGGCAGTTTGCTTTTAGTTGAATGCACACACTACAAATTTTCTAGATACGAAGCAGCTCTTTGACTAGCCTGTGCAACGTTGTTCGTCCGTGTCTGCGTGCCAACATGCCGTACCACGCTCCTCTTGCCACAGATTTTGGAGTTGCGCCAAGTAGGGCACGCCTTCTTTCGCAGTGCACGGTGACATCACTCTATCCCTCTCCTGCCAGCAGCTCGCCGCGTGTCCCCTCTCTCTCGCTTCACCCTCCTAACCACTCGCAACATTCGAGCGCACATCAAGGTAACCCTCTTTTGGTTCGTTTATCAGTTATGCGAAGGATATCGGAAAGCGAAGCTCCTTAACTCGCCAAAACATGCGGCGAAGCGATTTGGACTAACCCGGCCGTCGACTGGCGTTGCGAGGGCTAGCAGAGCCGATCGCGTTCGCGAATGGCGACGTCGCGCTTGCAACACCAACGAGGCGTGAGCCCGGGAAGCCGAACGCAATTTTCGGCAGTGGAATACCAACGGCACCAACAGGGTGTGATTCAAGCACGCCGATGGCGTTGGATAATGGAGATGGCACGCGGGTAACACCAGTGAGACGCGAGCCAAGAAAGCCGAGCGGAAGAGCTGATAGCGGAAGGTCAGCGCCGACAAATCCTCGACATCGTCGTCGACAACGTCTTTATAAGGTCCCTGGATGAAACAAGTTTCCAAGGTAGCGTCACTCATTGTTCTCGAGCCGTCCTCCTCACCCTCTCGATTACCTCTATTTTTCTCTGCCAACCGCGTCTGTAATTGGTGCATTCCTTGCACGTGATCTTGCAAATGGCTGGTAGTGTTATTCATTAATATGCACAAAGTTCAAAACATAGAGTTTCTTAATATACACTAGCGGGAACTCTGTCACTAGTGTTTATGGGAGCTGCAACAGTACGGCGCTTCAGTGAGCATGGGAATGAGGGGTACTACAAAAATTTGTCTAAACTTCGTACTTCTGGCCTGATTTTGGCTCCGTGTGTGTTTGTGTGGCTTGGAGCTGTTTTCTCACGAAACAAAAATCAGCAAATGTTCAGCGATTGTGCTTCACCACCTCACAATTTTAGACTTACCTCTCCGAATCGGGTCACGAAGTTCAAAAGGTTTGAATCTTTATTTCAAAACAAAACCAAAACGCAGCAATGAATGAAGCCGCAAGTACGATTCGCCGCCCGCAAGTACGAAGACTTGACAAATGTGTGTACTACCCATCATTCGCATGGTCGCTGAACGATCGCAGCGTCAGAGTCCCCTCTGGTCAACTTTAGGAAACTCTATGGTTCCAAACGAGCACACGCATGCGCGTATGACCCCAGACGGATTCTCGCCGTAACCAAAGACGAAATCGTAGCCAGGACACAAACTGGCGAAGAGGAGCGTTTCCAGCGTTTCAGTGTGCGCCAAGTCAACGAAGATTGTTTCCGGTGCTCGTTCAATGCAACATCCGCATTTTTCAACAAAGCTGCGTTTGCCGTAAAACAACATAAAACGGTTTCGCTCTCTTCAACTTACCTCGTGCTTTCCGAGATGAAGCAGACCGTGCAGTGTAGCTATGAAACATTTCACCCTAATGCTTTCGTGCAACTCCGTCGACGTACGTCGACGCGGATCTGCGAACCGAAGATTATTTGTCGGTTTCTATGAAACGCCAGGCACGCGGTCTATAGTGCATGTCAGTTGGTACGAATACTTGCGCACGCACACAGAGCAGCTGGAGGATGTAATCAACGCACCTTCAGAAACATTTCACAATTGACCATTTTACGCTTGAGCCGAAACGCGCTGCTTCGAGACACCTCAGCTGTAGAACTCTCACTTCTCGGGACGTTCCGAGCACCGAATCAGAATCACCTGTCCTCACGATTGTCTGAACGGGCACATTAAAAAAAAACGTTATCACACAGCTGCTAGTCAAGCAGTTCATACCCGTCTGGGCATAGTTTTTTTCGCATGTGCACAATTGATTGATACCAGGGGTGATTGATACCAGGGGTTATTGATACCAGGGTCTTATACCAGGGTCATATGTCCCATGTCGCCGTAGTCGTAGTAGCCAGTCACACTGTATTGCATGCCAATAAAAACGGTGTCACAGATTATTTACGGAGCGAATGATGATGAGTGGGGCGAAGCGTCCGTGACTTTATCCGTGCTTAAGTGCGTCTGTTCATACGTCCGTTCGTGCGTCCATCTGTCCGTCCATCTGTCTGTTTGCTTCGCCACACTCGTCATCATGCACTCCGTGGATATGCTGTAATTTTTTTTAATCTACCCATCTCACCTCTCTCCACTATATTATTTTACTCCCATACCTCTTTCCCAGCGTCGCGCTGCTCAGGTGTAATCCTCAGTGGGAGACATTTGCGAGATGCACAATCAAATTTCTTCCTTTACCCAAACAAAGAATAACTACCCCCCCCCACCTTTGGCTTCTTGCTTCAGCTAAAATATTCAATCTAAGGAAAGATATTTACCGGGCCCGAGTCAGCAGTGTGCTCTTACGAGGTCTCTTGCTTCAGTACTGGCATTCGGGAAGGCCTATGTATACATTTTGACAACTAAGAAATTTCCTGCGGCGCACAATAATATACTTATTGATGCGATGGAACTGTCACACATGGTTTTTCTAAAAAGACCCGCCTTTACTTAAATAAAAAAAATTAAATCTGGTTTATAAGCTGGAGAAAGATATAATCTAAAGTATTAGACAACACTGGTTGACTAGTAATGAACGTTAAACATTATAATTGTGCATTGCTGAGTTGCGATTCATGCATTGGTCACCGTTTTGTTACACGAGCAGTAATGACAGGGAAGAAAAACAGCAGTACGTTTGTTTTGTTTAGTTTTGTCGTTATTGTGCACTTTTATGGTGGCCAACCCAACCGAGCAAAGTTCCGGCGAATTAGTCGGAGCATTTACGTCACTATAGGATCAGGCCGTTAAAAAATGACGAGTTTTTGGCGAAGCTCGCGTATTAGCACGTGAAACTTTTTATGATGTACGCATTCTATGTTTTCAACAAGAAGAAATGTTCTAGTCCTGACAGATAAGAATCATATATACGTATACGCAATCGAAATCATTTCGATTGAACGTAGTGTTAATAGTTCTCTGAAAGCAGCGTTTTGAAACGACCTACAGAATAGAACTATTCTCCAGTCTTTGAAAAGAATGTTGTAGCATCTGCTGCAGATCCGGAAGTAATGATTGATATGTGTGGTTTAACGTCCCAAAACCACCATGTGATTATGAGAGACGCCATAGTGCAGGCTTGAAAGTAACCTGTGGTCATTACCTGTAATATAGTGTAGGATACCATGAGACTATCTTTCAGTTCACAGACACAAACAAAAAATGATTTGTACTAGAGAGAGGAAGACAAGTGTGTTGAACTTTCTACTGTTCACATGCTCAAGTATGATTGTAAAATAACCATTCCGGATTGAAGGTGTACCTCAACGTCCACAGCGTTCTCTTCCTGCTGGCCTCGCCTGAATAAAGGGCTTTAGAGTCCATGTTACCGCTTGTCTGAGTGGAAATTCAACGTAGTGTCACACTAAAAGTAATGTCACGCCAAAAGTAACACCCAGGGTGACTGGGCTAAACTACGTGTTAGGTCTCAGATCCAACTTCAAGTATACTATTCACAAATGCGTGGCCGCAATGTCAAGCTCTCCTCATATTTACACGTGTTGCCATCAGAGCACATGTAATTATCGAAACATGCACGTGTCTCAACTTGGCGGTGCACACATACATGTGGAACTGAAAGCGAAGCCCATTCTTTGTCGTTATGGAGAAGTGCTGCGAATTGACCGAACGTCTACCATTGATGCGGAAGAGAATGGCGTAACATTGGTTTCGGCATTCAAACACGTCATCTGCTCTGTCAAATCAAGCGGTAATAAGCACTTAAAAGCTGGGCTAGACGTCATATTAGGTAATAGATTGTCTGGGATACCTGTTTTCGAATTGATTTTTCTTTAGTCTACGAAGATAGTCCTGCTCACAAGTGTTGCAGAGAGCAAATGACTGGAGATTGCGTCAAATACTTCCGAAATTAGCGATGAAAAATCCTTGAACACGGGCGTCGCTGAAGGCGACGTTTCAACAAGTGTCTTCTTTAAGGCTTCAACTGCATCCCATGGCGTGTGTGCGTGTGCGTGCGTGCGTGTGTTTCATGTACTCTCCACCGATCAATTAAAGCAGAAAACGAGGAGTGGGCATGTGCAAAAACAAGGGTGAAGGTGGGACAGAAAGAAGGAAAGGACAGGATGCCAACTCACTTGCCCTCTCATATACTCTTCTATTTTGGCTGGGCGACAGTAGACGAAACTACACACACACACACACACACACACACACACACACACACGCACACGCACACCACACGCACACGCACACCACACACACATGCTAAGGTATTGGCAGGTGCTGCCATGAAGTACACAATCTCCGAAACGTAGGCTCCAGAGACCCCCCGCCCGTGTTCAAGGACTTCTTGCCTCTTCAAGCGTCCATCTTCCCCTGAACTTCTGCCTTACTTAGAGAAAAAACGAGCGTACGGAAAACCACGAGAAAATGGCAAAGAAAGCTCCACTTTTATGAAAACTTGCCAGCATCTCCGTTGTTTCTTCATTGACATTAACGCAGTATCTGTGAATATCGTACCTTTAAAACGTACCGCTTTTTGTAGCAGTTTCCAGTCTTGTAAGCTGTTCCCGACTGGCGACGCGAACTCTTCTGTCCGTAACGCCTGGCTGTTCACGGGGCGGGGGCGAAGTGGTCCCCGCCTTGATGCCGCCGGTATAGCACGGCAACCCGGCGTCGCTCGGGTGGCCAGCGAGCACTGGTGGCCACGGCTGTCAGGTGGTAGCCCCGTCACTGGACGTGCTCGGCTGTCCGGGGCGTGGCATCAGGGCTGCGGGAAGACACCCGACTTGGCCACTTAGGGCACCAGCAACAACCGGAGACCTTTCGCTGATCCTGGTGCCGCGGTAAGTGCGAATGTAGGCAAGAAACCAGGTCACTGCCGGGGCCTGCAGCCTCTGAAAGAAGAAAATAGTCCGTAAAGGGGCCCTGTAACTGTTTGCTCAGTAGCTTCATTAAATGAGTTCATCGCCTCACGAATAAAGATGCGCGAAAACTTTTTTTTAGAATGCGTCAAATGTGAGCGCAGATACGGGGATTCGTCGCACGTTCTAAGCAATTTGTTCTCAGCAAGCGCGTTGAAAGCTACGCAGGAGGGGGAGAAGGACATGACAAGGAGACCAGAAGTTACGTCTGTTCATCAGTTCACTCCATATTCTTAAGCAATAATACGGAAAGAAGGGCTAGTTTCGGGATTAAACCTCGAGCACTCTCCCTTTTTTATTACGACGCATGGCTTACCTTCAGCGCTGAAGATGATCCGACGCACGGATTACCTTTAGCGGCTTACCTTTGTCGTGGCCAAAGCAAAAACTGCATCAACGTTCGCTTTCGGTAACACGAACGCTCATTATCAGAATCAAAACTGTTCTTCCTCGCCGCTCATTATCACGAATGCAGCTGCGCATGCCCTTCTTCAACGACACCATGATACTGTCGAATCATAACAAACTCATTTAGGAAGAGAAGTGATTGAAGCCCTCCACATCCGAACAAAAAACGATAAGTGTGTCAGCATGCCGTCAATTGCGCTGAGTGAAGCAAAGTTTAGCTATCTTTTTCAGTACCTGCAGAAGATAACACCATTGTACATATTTTTCCCCTTACTTGCGGCCTGTTTGGATCTATTGCTCGTTGTTTTTTTGCATTTTTTATTAAGTTCACTTCACCTATATATCAGCTATTTTTTTCAAATAAATGTTGCGAGTCAGCGCCAGTCTACGTCCTTTTCCGTCGTCTTCTCGTGGGCACTGTTCAACCAAGATGAGCCCCTAATGGCGGTCACGATAAGACTGAAGTCGGCGCAGGCAGAGAAAATTGCTGTTCTATTTAGGAATATGCAATGCATGCTTTCTTAAACTAACATAGTTCAATTTTCGTGACCTTTACTTAGCACCTTCCCGATTTCTAATGTTTGACAAAATTTTTGTTTACGCTGGCCACGCTGAGCCAATTTTGCGTGGCACTGGTCTGCGCATGCGCAATGATATTGCGCCGCCACCGCGTGTGGCTCGCCGCCGTTGTGCGTGCAATTCGATGCGCTGCGCAGACGATCAGTGGTGTCACGCACCGGAGCCGGCACCTCCCTCGCACTCGGCCGCGGCCGCGCGCGACTCGCCGCCCCCGGTGTGCGCTTTCCAAAGAAGTGCCGTCATAGCCTTGGTAGACATATGTGCGCCGACGCGCGCGCCTTCCCTGTGCAGTCGCCACCTAACACTGCGCTGAAGCCGCTTCATAGCGCCTCTTACTGTCGTTTGCCACTGTCGTATAGCCATGGAGAAGGAGAGTGCGAATGCTGCTCAACGATGCAGTAGAGCGGAGAAGCTTCACTCATCGGAACCCGAAGTAGTTGCCCGGCAAAATAATTATACATGTGCCACATAATACGTATACCGTGTGTGTGTCATTGGAACAGCTGTAAGCATGATATCTGGAAAGCTAAGAATAATCAGCTGAACCTTTGTTAACGCTACGTATATCCTGGCATAACTGAGCTAAGCCACTGCCATTTTTTTGGACACTTGAAATTGGACGTTCATAGTTTTTATATGTTGAAAGTGTATGAAAGAAAAACATATTTGGAATATTTTTCATGTAATCCGGTACACGATAGCGTGCCGAAAAATAATTCAGCTTCAGACACTGGATAGAAGTGGTCTCTACAACCGTGGAAACTTATATATACTGTTACGGATGTGATGGGTTTGTTTACACTGAAATGCCAGCACTCAACCGTCACTGCCAAATCACCATCGCTCGGGAGCGTCCTACCTCTTCTTCTTTCTCGCTCTTTCAGTCCGCGTTACATTTTTTCCGGGTCAGACGAAGCTCACCGAGCGAGTAGGAGCGATCGGTTGTTGTAGGGCTTCAATCGGGCAATGTGCACAATATGCGTTTTTCGCAAACGCCAGTTCTGTGCTGTCACTTTCGCAACAGGGTGTGTGACGTCACTCAAGCACTGAGTAATGACGAATGGTTCTGAGTACTTGGAAAGAAGCTTTTGGCAAAGTCCCTTCTTTCGAACAGGCGTCCCCAGCCAGACGAAATCACCCGTAGCGAAGGTCACCTGGCGGGTGTTTTGCACCGTAACGGTCTTTCGCGCGAGCGTGGGCGGAGAGAGTTCAGAGCCGAGCAAGTCGACGAGCTTCTTCGGCGCGACACAAAGTCTGCGCGACACTGGCGTTCTCGTTCGCCAAAAAAATAAGTATGGTGTCAAGGAAACTTTGAAGATGACGAGCATAGAGAAGAAAGAAAGGCGTATAACCTGTGACCTCGTGTTTCGCAGTAATAAAGGCGTATGTAACAAAAGGTAATACGGCATCCCAGTTCTTGTGATCTGCCGCGACATATATTGAAAGCATGTTGATGATAGTACGATTGGTGCGCCAGTTGGGCCGTTGGTCTGATGGTGGTATGGCGTGGAATGCCGATACTGGCGCCCACAAAGCCGTAGCAACTCTTAGACAACGTCAGGGGTAAACTGCCAGCCGCGATAACTCATCATCACACGAGAGGCCCCGTGACTGAGTATAATCGAGTGCAGAAGAAACCATGACACGTCATATTATGTGGCTGAAGCAACCACCATTGTTTCAGTATACTGCGACAGGTAATCTACGCACACAATAATCCAACGGCAACCGGTGGTAGACTTGGGGAAAGGGCCCAGTAAATCTATGTCGACTCTTTCGAATGGTGATGTCGGTGGCTTAACCGGTTGCAGATGGCCCTCTAAATGTGTGGTAGGTTGTTTGAGGCGTTTGCACACATCACAACTTGCGGCGTAGTGTTTGGTGGTCTTCCAGAGTCGAGGCCAGTAAAAACGTTGTTGGATACGGTGAAGCGTCCTGGCAAATCCAACGTGCCCAGCCGTTATGTCAAAGTGCATGGCTTGGAATACCGCAAGACGCAGGCATTCTGGCACGACGAGGAATAGGGTGGAACCATGGCTGGAGTAAGTTCTTGCGATAAAGTAGAGTGTCATGAATCACGAATGGCGTGGCAGGTTTGGAGCTACGAGCCGCATTTATCATTGGTTTCAGCGAAGGGTCATGGTGTTGCTCGTGACGGAAGACGTCCAAATTTGGTAAGTTGGAGGAGATTGCAGCCACGTAGTTATCGAAATTATCATCGTCAGCATCCTTAGTCGGAGATGGAAGACGGGATAAACAGTCGGCATTTGCGTGACATCGACCGCTCTTGTAGGTCACAGAATAATTATATTCTTGAAGCCGTAAGGCCCAACGAGTCAACCGGCCAGCTGGGTCACGTAGTCCGGCAAGCCAACAAAGAGAAGATGATCTGTGACGATCTAAGGTCTGAACTTTTGGATAGCGAAAACAACCGCAGGACATTCCTGTTTTGTGACCGTATAATTCCTCTCCGCCTTAGTCAAAGTACGACTTGCATACGCCACAACGTGCTGGCAGCTGTCGTCATACTTAACTAGCACGCCACCAACACCAATACCAATAGCATCTGTATGCAGTTCCGCGAGTGCCTCCGAATCGAAATGTCGCAAGAGGGGCCCGGAAGTAAGCAAATACTTCAGCTGCTCGAAAGCAGCCTCACACTCAACGGTCCATCAGAATGGGGCGTTTTCGTGCAGCAACACTGTCCGAGGATGAGCAAACTGGACGAAGTCTGATAAACCAGCTAAAATAACAACACAGGTCCACGAAGCTACCGAGATCCTTCACAGACGTTGGTTGCTTGAAGTCTAGGACAGCATTGATCTTTTGTGGGTCTGGCCGAATACCGTCCCTGTCGACTAGATATCCGAGCGCAAGGGCTTGACGCTCACCAAAACGACACTTTTGCAGTTGAAACGAGACCAGCTTGTTTGACGCAATCTAGAACAACGCTAAGCCGATGGTTGTGCTCGTGGAATGTCTTGCCAAAAATAGTTACATCATCGAAACAACACATACATATCTCTCCTTTGAAACCGCGAAGGATGGAGTCCATGAATCGCGCGAATGTAGCTGGGGCATTACATAAGGCAAACGGCATAACGTTAAATTCAAATAACCCATATTTGAGTGCACGTTAAAGAACCCCAGGTGGTCAAAATTTCCGGAGCCCTCCACTACGGCGTCTCTCATATTCATATGGTGGTTTTGGGATGTTAAACCCCACAAAACCAATCCAATTCAAATAACCCATCACGCGTGACAAAAGCAGTCTTCTCTCGGTCAGATGGATGCATTTGTATCTGCCAGTATCCAGACCTTAGGTCGACAGACAAAACGTATGCGGCCGAATGTCAGCAATCAACAGCATCATCTATGCGTGGTAGCGAATACACACGTCTTTCTTTGTGACGGCGTTGAGACGGTGGTAGTCGACACAAAATTTCTAAGAGTTGTCTTTCTTTTTTACCAATAAAACAGGAGCTACCCAGGGACTGCTTGACGCTTGAATAACGCCTTTCTGCAGCATGTCGCTGACCTGATCGGCGATCACTTTTTTCTGGATTATCCACCAGTAATGATAGAAGAAGTCACAAAAGCCTTGGAGAGCATGCAAAAAGGCAAAGCTGCTGGTGAGAATCAGGTAACATCAGATCTGCTGAGAGATGGAGGACAGATTGTGTTAGAAAAACTAGCCACCCTGTTTACGAGGTGTCTCCTGACGGGAAGAGTACCAGAGTCTTGGAAGAACGCTAACATCATCTTAATACATAAGAAAGGAGATGACAAGGACTTGAAGAATTACAGGCCGATCAGCTTGCTCTCTGTAGTATACAAGTTATTTACAAAGGTAATTGCTAAAAGGGTAAAGAAAACACTAGAATTCAATCAACCAAAGGAACAAGCAGGATTTCCAACAGGCTACTCAACAATTGACCACATTCATACTATCAATCAGGTAATAGAGAAATGCTCACAGTATAACCAACCACAATACATAGCCTTCGTAGATTACGAGAAGGCGTTTGATTCAGTGGAAATATCAGCCATCATGCAGAAACTGCGGAATCAGGGCGTAGATGAAGTATATGTAAACATTCTGGAAGAAATATACAGCGGATTAACTGCTACCATAGTGCTTCATAAAGAAAGCAACAGAATACCAATCAAGAAGGGTGTAATGCAGGGGGCCACAATCTCCCCAATGCTATTTACAGCGTGCTTAAAGAGGTTTTAAGAAGCCTAGAATGGAGACAGTTAGGGATAAGAGTTAATGGAGAATACCTTAGTAACCTGCGCTTCGCCGATGACATTGCATAGCTGAGTAACTCAGGGGACGAATTGCCGCTCTTGATTACGGAGTTAGACAAGGAGAGCAGAAAGGTGGGTCTTAAAATTAATCTGCAGAAAACGAAAGTAATGTACAACAACCTCGGAAAGGAGCAGCGCTTCGAGATAGGTAATAGTGCACTTGAAGTTGTAAAAGACTATGCCTACTTAGGGCAGGTAATAATGTCTACTTATGGCAGGTAATAAGCGCAGAGCCGAACCACGAGATTGAAGTAATTAGAAGAATAAGAATGGGAATGGAGCACATTCGGCAAGCAATCTCAAATTATGACAGGTAGATTGCCACTATCCCTTAAGAGGAAATTATGTAACAGCTGTATCTTGCTGGTATTTAGCTACGGAGCAGAAACCTGGAAACTTACAATGAGGGTTCAGCTTAAATTGAAGACGACGCAGCGAGCAATGGAAAGAAAAATGATAGGTGTAACCTTAAGAGACAAGAGGAGAGCAGAGTGGATTAGGGAACAAACGGGGGTTAAGGATATCATAGTTGAAATAAAGAAGAGGAAATAGACATGGGCCGGGAATGTAGCGCGTAGACAGGATAACCGCTGGTCATTAAGGGTAACTAACTGGATCCCCAGAGAAGGATAAGCGGGTTAGGGGAGACAGAAGGTTAGGTGGGCAGATGAGAATAAGCAGTTTTCTGGTTTAAATTGGCAGCACAGGATCGGGATAACTCGCGGAACATGGGAGAGGCCTTCGTCCTGCTGTGGACGTAGTCAGGCTGATTATATATATATATATATATATATATATATATATATACATCATCGTCATCATCAGCCTGTCTATGTCCACTGCAGGACAAAGGCCTCTCCCATGTTCCGCCAGTTAACCCGGTCCTGTGCTTGCTGTTGCCAATTTATACCCGCAAACTTCTTAATCTCATCTGCCCACCTAACCTTCTGTCTCCCCCTACCCCGCTTCCCTTCTCTGGGAATCCAGTTGGTGACCCTTAATGACCAGCGGTTATCCTGTCTACGTGCTACATGCCCGGCCCATGTCCATTTCCTCTTCTTTATTGCAGCTATGATATCCTTAACTCCCGTTTGTCCCCTAATCCACTCTGCTCTCTTCTTGTCTCTTAAGGTTACACCTACCATTTTTCTTTCCATTGCTCGCTGCGTCGTCCTCAATTTAAGTTGAACCCTCTTTGTGAGTCTCCAGGTTTCTGCTCCGTAGCTAAGTACCGGCAAGATACAGCTGTTATATACCTTCCTCTTGAGGGACAGTGGCAATCTACTTGTCATAATTTGAGAGTGCCTGCCGAATGTGCTCCACCCCATTCTTATTCTTCTAGTTACTTCAATCTCGTGGTTAGGCTCTGCGGTTATTACCTGTCCTAAGTAGACATAGTCTTTTACAACTTCAAGTGCACTATTACCTATCGCAAAGCGCTGCTCCTTTCCGAGGTTGTTGTACATTACTTTTGTTTTCTGCAGATTAATTTTAAGACCCACCTTTCTGCTCTCCTTGTCTAACTCCGTAATCATGAGTTGCAATTCGTCCCCTCAGTTACTCAGCAATGCAATGTCATCGGCGAAGCGCAGGTCACTGAGGTACTCTCCATTAACTCTTATCCCTAACTGTTCCCATTCTAGGCTTCTGAAGACGTCCTGTAAGCACGCAGTGAATAGCATTGGGGAGATTGTGTCCCCCTGCCTAACACCCTTCTTTATTGGTATTTTGTTGCTTTTTTATGAAGCACTATGGTAGCAGTTGATCCCCTGTAGATTTCTTCCAGAATGTTTATATATATTTCATCTACGCCCTGATTCCCCAGTGTCTGCATGACGGCTGATATTTCTACTGAATCAAACGCCTTCTCGTAATCTATGAAGGCTATGTATAGTGGTTGGTTATACTCTGAGCATTTCTCTATTACCTGATTGATAGTATGAATGTGGTCAATTGTTGAGTAGCCTGTTCTAAATCCTGCTTGTTCCTTTGGTTGATTGAATTCTAATGCTTTCTTTACTCTGCTAGCAATTACATTTGTAAATAGCTTGTATACTACAGAGAGCAAGCTGATCGGCCTGTAATTCTTCAAGTCCTTGTCATCTCCTTTCTTATGTATTAAGATGATGTTAGCGTTTTTCCAAGACTCTGGTACTTTTCCCGTCAGGAGACACCTCGTAAATAGAGTGGCTAGTTTTTCTAACACAATCTGTCCTCCATCATTCAGCAGATCTGATGTTACTTGATCCTCACCAGCAGCTTTGCCTCTGTGCATGCTCTCCAAAGCTTTTCTGACTTCTTCTATCATTACCGGTGGGGTGTCGTCTGGGTTACCGCTAGTTCTTATAGTATTAAGGTCGTGGTTGTCTCGGCTACTGTACAGATCTTTGTAAAACTCCGCTATTTTAACTACCCTATCCATATTGGTAGTTAATTTGCCTTCTTTGTCCCTTAGTGCATACATCCGCCTTTTTCCTATTCCAAGTTTCCTCTTCACTGCTTTGACGCTTCCTCCATTTTTCAGAGCGTGCTCAATTCTCTCCATGTTATACCTTCTTACATCGCATACTTTACGTCTATTAATCAGCTTCGAAAGCTCTGCCAGTTCTATTTTGTCTGTTGTACTTGACACTTTCATGATTTGACGCTTCTTAATTAGGTTCTTCGTTTCCTGGGAAAGCTTGCCGGTGTCCTGTCTAGCTACCCTGCCTCCAACTTCCACTGCACACTCCGTGATGATACTCGTCAGATTATCATTCATTGTATCTACGCTAAGGTTGGTTTTCCTCGCTAAGAGCAGAGTACCTGTTCTGCAGTGACACTATGAATTCCTGTACTTTCCCTCTCAGTGCTAGCTCATTGATTTGCTTCTTGCGTATCAGTTTCTGTCGTTCCTTCTTCAAGTCTAGGCGGATTCGAGCCCGTACCATTCTATGGTCACTGCATCTTACCTTGCCAACCACTTCCACATCCTGCACGACTCCTGGGTGTGCAGTCATTATAAAGTCTATTTCGTTCTTATTTATGCCTTTAGGGCTCCTCCATATCCACTTGCGGTTTTCTCGTTTTCGGTAGAAGGTATTTAAAATACGCAGATTATTGCGTTCTGCGAATTCTACTAGTAGCTCTCCTCTGGCGTTTCTAGTGCCGATGCCATAATCTCCTGCTGCCTGGTCTCCAGCCTGCTTCTTCCCTACCTTTGCATTAAAGTCGCCCATTACTATAGTATACTGTGTTTTCACCTTACTCATTGCCGATTCCACGTCTTCATAGAAGCTTTCAACTGAAGCGTCATCATGGCTGGATGTAGGCGCGTAAGCCTGTACTACCTTCATTTTGTATCCTTTATTCAGTTTACGTACAATGCCTACCACCCTTTCATTAATGCTATAGTAATCCTCTATGTTGCCAGCTATGTTTCTGTGAATTAGGAACCCTACTCCCAGTTCTCTTCTGTCTGCCAAGCCCCGATAGCAAATGACGTGCCCATTCTGTAGCATAGTATAGGCCTCATCTGTCCTCCTAACCTCACTCGGCCCTATTATATCCCATTTAATGCCTTCTAGCTCCTCGAATAATACAGCTAGACTTCCCTCACTAGATAACGTTCTAACGTTAAACGTTGCTAAGTTCAAGTTCCAATGGTGGCCTGTCCGTATCCAGAGATTCCTAGCACCCGGATGCCGCGGCCCGTGGTCTCGCCACGTGCCGGACCGCGGCCGCGCCCGCCTCCGAAGACGCGACGGCGACCGAAGAAGAAGGCGAGGAGCAGCTGCTCGATTACGGCGACATCCTCGCGTGGTACAGGGAGCAACGGCGTGGCTTCCCGCCTCCGCACAGGGATCTTACCCGGTGGGAGGCGGTGAGGTTGCGCCAGCTCCAAACCGAGACTGTGCTGACCCCATCGCTAGCGCGACACGTGTGCCCCGAACTCTACGTGAGTGAAATGTGCAGTGTGTGCGCGAGAGGCCACCCTGGCTCACATACTCTGGGGATGTGACGCAGACAGCGCGGACGGTCCGGTGTTACCGCCGCAAGTAGAACAGCGTGTGGGGTCTACGGACCCAGAAGACCAGCGAAGGGCCGTCCGGCAGCTCGAGGTCGCACTGGCGCTGCAAAGGCGAAAGGGGGACACCCTCAGTAACCCGAACGGCGCCGGGGCACGAAGGCCTTGAGGTCTAGGCCCGCGTGACATTAGGACTTCTAGTGTAACGTGAGATAGGGTGAACCCCACGCCGTGCGCGGCCGGAGGGAATCCCGCATGCTGGAACCCAATAAAGTTTATTCTCTCTCTCTCTGCTGCTTTGCAGATCTGACCGCCGCCGTGGTCAGTTGCTCTGCGGCTGGTGGGGACTGAAGGCCGTGAGTGATTTGACGAATGCCTACGGGAGGGGGTGGCCAGATACTGCACCAGGGTGGCCAATCCTTCTCTGGTGAGATCATCGGTGCGTACCGGCTTTAAGCCGGTACGATCAGACAGTAGTGGGAATGCTCCATGCATGTCTTCCTTATTGTTGTTCAGCAGCGTTGGCGGCCACCCACCACGGAGCCCAACGAGGGGACGCTACAAAGTTACAAATGCTGAAACCTGCAGACGCCAGCCGTACAACGCCACTATAACCCAATGCGCCTAGACCAAGGTAGGCTATTTGCACAGGGTTAACTGTTGTGTTCTGGGGTTTCGGTTTCGATTTGACATGTAAGGATGCCAGGGGGCGCCGCTCTGGCATCCGGGAATTCAAGGCGACTGTAAAATAAAAAGAGTGTGTGTTAGGTAGCCGTGGAGTGCGGTTGTGTGCTTTTCTTTCGGCGCTACGCGCCAACCCGCGTGTTCGGGCTGGTCGATGTCCCCGCCGGCCGCGTACGTCTCCGTCGGCCGTCTTCTTCTTCTTCTGCTTCGTCGGGACCAGCAGCCCCCAACACAGCAATGGCGACGAGGACATGTAAGAACCCGTTTCGTTCTCCGTGTTCTTTTTCTTGCTTCTAACGGACCTACCCGGCTAACCCTAGACGCTCTTTATTCCCTGCAAGGTGGCTACTGTGTGCTGCGTCGCTTCATTTCTTCATTCAGCTACGCCGCCTCTGCCTTCGTCTTCAAGCAGTGTACTCGCGTCATTTTCTTCTCGTCTACACCTCTCCATTCTTCTTGCTTGAAATGGCGTCTCCCATTCCACCTCCCCCTATTTCTTCATTCGCCTGGAGACCCGCCACTTCCGTGGGCGGACTGGAAATTGGTATTTCAGGCTTACGCAGACGCGGTCAGGGAGGACGCCAGCAAGCCCGAGCGTCGCAAGGCCCTGCTGCTCAACGCGTTGGGCCCTGCCGGGTTAAAGCTTTTCTATACTTTGGAAGCCACCAACGCGTCGCCGATGCCAGCGTCGGGCGATGCCTTCAAGACTGCAGTTGCTCTTTTCGATGAGCATTTTAAAGATGTCTCGTGCGATTATCTCGCACGTGTAAAATTCCAAGAAAGGCGACAATTGCCTGGTGAGCCAGTCGCCGAGTTCATTACTTCTCTTCGAACGCTCGCCGCGTCGTGCGTCTTCGGCGCGCTCGAGGACGATATGATCCGCCATCAGCTTTTCATCGGTGACGCCTCGCAAAACGTCCGCTGCCGCATGCTTCAAAAGGGCTCCTCGATTTCATTATCCGAAGCCCTCTCGATTGCGCGAGAGGACGAGCTTATTCGCTCCCAGTTGGAGCAATTCGCTCTGCATTCAGTGCAGCAACTTTCTGCTGCCGGGGGCCAAGGCGGCGGCTCTTCGTTTCACGAGACGCGTCAACATGGCGGCCCTTCACCTTCGTCTCGGCGCGGCGGCCAACATGGACGCCAGCCTGCACAGTCCTTCCACGGCAACCTCTCTGCGTCGCGGGGGCGAGGAAGCCGACAATATGGCAACCCCATTCCGCCAAATTCGGGTTTTCAAGAACAGCACCGAGCTTCTAATTCGCGTTCGCAATTTTCTTCTCCAAGCGCAACCACGCATTGCTTTCGTTGTGGATCGGCTCGGCATTTAGCCAATTTTGCGCAGTGTCCCGCGAGAAACCGCACTTGTCTTGCGTGCGGAAAAAATTGGACATTTTCAGTCCGTATGCAATTCCCGTCCAGCAAATCTTCCGGAACCAGTTTCTTCGTCCGCTCCTTCGAGCACTGCACAAACCAATACGGTCACTGTTTTAAATGTGGATGGCCTCCACACTACGCCCGAGCCCAGCATCATAGTTTCAGTGGGCCATGTGCCCTTGTCATTTCTCGTGGACACTGGTGCCTCAGTCTCTTTAATCAGTGCCGCTGACTTCCATAGTCATTTTTCCAACATTCGGCTTTTGGCTTCACACGTCGTTCTACAGACATATTCCAAGGGAACGATTGATAATTTAGGTCAATTTACAGCTCAGGTCTCCTATTGCAGTCGCACTGCTTCCATTACTTTTTATGTAACAGCCAATGGCAGCTCACTTTTGGGACGTGATGCAATCAGGGCTTTGTCCATCAACATCATTGGTGCGTCTATGACGTGTGCTCAAGTCGACGTCCAAGATGATCTTCCGGCCAACGCGCCTTCTGAATTCCACCACCTGTTCACCCGTGAACTGGGTTGTGTGCGTGGTTTTGTGCATAAAGTGATGCGTCGACCAGGTGTGTGCCCTGTGCGTGCCAAGCTGCGCCGCATTCCCCTTCTTCTCCGTGAGCAAGTCTCTGCGGAACTGTCTCGCCTTCAAGCCAGCGGAATCATCGAGCCTGTCTCTGCTTCCGACTGGGTTTCTCCACTGGTCGTCGTCAAGAAAAAAGATGGATCCCTTCGACTATGCGTCGACTTACGAGAACCGAACAAGGCGATCGTCGTAGACGGGTTTCCACTTCCTCACATTGAAGAACTGCTTCATCAGCTCTCTGGAGCGGTGTGCTTCTCCAAGTTGGACCTCGCGTCCGCTTATCACCAAGTTGAACTTTCTGAGTGCAGTAGAGACTTAACCACATTTGTATCGCACGAAGGCTTGTTTCGGTTTCGCCGCGTGTGTTTCGGGCTTGCATCTGCCCCTGCATTGTTTCAGAAAATGATGTCAATTATTCTTAAGGGTTGTAATGGCGCCCTTTGTTACTTGGATGATATTTTGGTGTGGGGACGTACTCGCGAAGAGCACGATGCTAACTTGCATACTGTTCTCAACCGCATCAGTGAATGTGGTATGAAACTTAATAACAAGTGCATTTTTTCTGTGGATGAGTTACAATTTCTAGGACATAATGTCAGTTTCCCGCGGCTTGACACCTGTTGAATCTAAAGTTCAGGCCATTGTCAATGCCCCACGGCCTACTGATGTTAAAACCTTGCAATCTTTTTTGGGTCTTGTTGGTTATTATGCCAAGTTTGTTCCCCATTATGCTGATGTTGTTGAACCACTGCGTACTCTACTTCGTCAAGCACAGCCTTTTAACTGGTCAGCTGAAGCTGAGCAGAGCTTCAATCGAGTCAAGTCAATACTGGCCTCAAAGCCAGCTGTTAGTATTTTCAATGAGAAGCTTCCCATCGTCATCACGACGGATGCGTCCGATGTTGGACTGGGAGCAGTGTTTCAACAACTCGGAGATTATCAGCTGATTACTATTGCTTTTGCATCTCGTACATTGACCCCTGCTGAACGCAGATATTCAGTAGGAGAGCGTGAAGCTCTCGCTTGTCTTTTTGCCTGTGAGAAATGGCATGTTTACTTGTGGGGCCGGCACTTCACATTACGTACAGATCACCAAGCACTAGTTGCTCTTCTTTCTGCAGGATCCGAAGGCCGCCGCCCCATTCGCATTTCCCGTTGGTGTGCCAAACTCATGTATTATAATTTCAGTGTTCAATATTGTAAGGGTTCTAATAACGTGGTTGCTGATGCACTGTCGCGCCTTCCTCTTCAGATACCGGTTACTGAAGAGTGGGATGAGGAAGTTGTTTCATTAGTTACTTCCTGCATTACTAAAGCTGAGCTTCAGGCAGCTACAGCTGCAGATTCCACTTTGTCTCAAGTTCTCAAATATTTACGTGAAGGATGGCCTTCCAAAGGTGCTCTTGCTTCTGAATTCTTGCCTTACTTCGCAGTCCGACAAGAACTGTCTTGTGTCGAGGACTTGCTTTTCCGCGATGAACGCGTGATTCCCCCTGCTTCTTGCCGTAGCAAGCTAATACAGCTTGCCCATGAGGCCCATCCTGGCATTGTCCGCACCAAACAGAATCTCAGAGACAGGTACTGGTGGCCAGCCTTAGATAAGCAGGTTGAGCATGCAGTTTACAACTGCCATATATGTCAGGCAGCTGACAAGTCTGCTAAACCTGCATTTTCTCCGTTGCAGCCAGTCGAGTGGCCTGATCGGCCTTGGCAGAAACTCGGCATGGACATCATCGGTCCCTTGCATAATGTTCCGCAGAATGCCCGGTTCATTGTTTCTCTTATCGACTACCATTCCAAATGGCCAGAAATTTGTTTTCACACATACGGTTACTTCTGAGGTCATCATTGAGTTTCTGTCTTCAATCTTCAGCCGGGAAGGTTTTCCTGATGCCATAGTTACGGACAATGGTCCACAGTTTCAGTCCCAACATTTCGAGGCTTTTCTTTCACGACGAGGAATTCAGCACTTTGAGGTCATCAGTTTTCTATCCCCAATCAAATGGGCAAATCGAGCGCTTTAATCGCGTTCTGAAGGAACATATCCAGATCGCCAAATTAGAGCACCGTCCCCTCAAGCAAGTCTTGACGGAATGTTTAGCTTCGTACAGGTTCACACCACAAGGCACCACTGGAGTGTCTCCTGCTCAACTTCTCCACGGTAGGCAACCGCGAGTTGCTCTCGACATAGTCTCTTTGCCTCGTAACATACCAGTGTCTTCTTCTGATCAAATCCGCACCAGGATTTTTTCTCGTCAACAAGCAATGAGAAAGTATGTCGACACCCGTCGAGGTGCAAAGCAGTCCAAAGTTCGCACTGGCGATTTAGTCAAGGTTCGTGTGCCAGGCAAGCGGCCCAAGTATCGCGGTCCTTACAAAGTCTTGGGTCAGGTTAGCCCCACTTCTTTTCGCTTAAGTGATGGTAACATCTGGAATTCTTCGCGCCTTGTTATTTTTCATACGGATTCGCCTTCAACACCTAAAAGTCTTCCTCATCACGTTCGGTCCACGCCTTTCAACTATGCATCAGGTTATTACCTGTGGCCTCCATGTACAGGCATTTCTTCAAGGGGGGAGGAGTTACCAGTCGGTGTCGCTGGTTCAAGTACACCAAGTCATACTGTTCACTTCGAACCTTCAAATACGGCTGATACCGTTGAACCAGACTCCGGCCCGCAAAATTCTTCCGAAGCTCATGCTGCGAGCTCTGATGAGACCCAGAATTTTAACGCTCGTTCAGAACCTTCACAACTTTCTTCTCCTCTTGCACCCGATTCTACACCCAAAGGGGCCCGCCCTAAGCGGAAGCGGCAGAAGCCGCGTCGGTTCGATGACTACGTGACGTAGAACTACAAATCTATATTGTACTGAGTTGTATACAATTTTTTGGTGCATTTTCAGGACTTCCAATGTACATATTTTCCATGCATTTTCAGGACTTGTAGTGTGTGAGTTCGGTGTGCCGTGTTTTGAATTTCATATGTTCTAACGTTCATACCTTGTATATACTTTTGTATCGATTATGTATAAATATAAACAGTGTATAGGTGTGCTTTTTTCGAGGAGGGGATGGTTGTTGTGTTCTGGGGTTTCGGTTTCGATTTGACATGTAAGGATGCCAGGGGGCGCCGCTCTGGCATCCGGGAATTCAAGGCGACTGTAAAATAAAAAGAGTGTGTGTTAGGTAGCCGTGGAGTGCGGTTGTGTGCTTTTCTTTCGGCGCTACGCGCCAACCCGCGTGTTCGGGCTGGTCGATGTCCCCGCCGGCCGCGTACGTATCCGTCGGCCGTCTTCTTCTTCTTCTGCTTCGTCGGGACCAGCAGCCCCCAACACAGCATTAACCCTAGCCGCCAGGAAGTTTGGAAGTAAACGGAAGAGACTAGAAGGACAGGACAGATAAATAGTAAGAGATAAAGACGAAGATGTAAGGGAGAGAGAGATAGGAAAAGGCGACTGCCGATTCCCCTGGGTGGGTCAGCTCAGGGGTGCCGTCTACGTGAAGCCGGGGCCAAAGGGGTGTGTTGCCTCTGCCGGGGGGCCTTTAACGGTCCAATCACCCAGCGTCGGCTCAACCCCCAGGATCCCCTTTTCCTCGGACACGGCAAAGCCACGCACGGCTAGGCGTGGGAGGGAGTCGAAACTCCCCCGTTAGCTCGGGTTCGTGGTGCCGCTACACACCAAACGCCTACTTGCGCAGGCGCCCCTGCGGCACTTACTTTAAGGAAATACATGAAGGAAGAATATGTTCTCTGCAGATGGTGTGACCACTCGTCCGATTCTACATAAAGGCTTTCAACTGGGCTTGTTCCAAAGGCGCCTGTGGACAGGCGGATGCCTTGATGATGAACAGGGTCCAACATTTTCAGAGCACATGGCGTGGCAGACTGATAGACTATTGCCCCATACTCAAGGCATGAGCGTATGAGGCTTCTATACAGATTCATGAGGCACTTTCTGTCGCTGCCCCACGTTGTTCGTGACAGCACCTTTAGGATATTCATTGTTTTCAAGCATTTATTTTTAAGATGTTTTATGTGCGGTACAATGGTCAACTTCACATCTAGAATTATACCTAGGAACTTATGTTCTGCGTTTACGGGTAGACGCTCACCCTTAACGACCAGTTCAGGATCAGTGTGCAAGCCTCTTTTTCGTGAAAAAAGGACACAGGTGCTTTTCTGTGGGTTCAGTTTGAACCCGTTTTCATCGGCCCATTTGGATACCTTGTTAAGGGCGAGCTGAACCCGTCGCTCAGAGATACCAAGAGAACACGATTGAAAACCTATCTGCACATCGTCGACATCTTGAATAAAAGATATTACGTGGGATGTACAGACTGAGAGAATTCCTTTTTATAATAAAGAGCATACAGGTGAGCACCCCACCCTGTGGCACTCCGGTTTCCTGTACAAATGTTCGGGACAGAACATTGCTCACTCTAACGCGGAATGTACGATCAGACAGATAGTTTTCTATGACACTGAACATATTACCGTGTATACCTATGTGCGAGAGGTCTTTCAATATTCCAAACCTCCACGTAGTATCGTAGACCTTCTCCATGTCGAGGAACACAGATAAGAAAAACCGATTATGAACAAAAGCCTCACGTATGTGTGCCTCTATTTGTATAATGCCCCTGTCACACGGCCACCACTAAACTCCGTTGAACAACGTCAACGTAAATCTCCCCTAGGTGATTCGACGGAGAAGGAGTTGTGGCAGTGTCACACGGTAATGAAAAGGTAACAGTTGGCGCGAGGTGACTCAGCTGGCGCTGTTTGATTTTCGGAAAAGTACTCTAATTTCATCTCTATTGATTTTTTGTGAATCCTCGTTATGGGGTTTTACAAAAAAACACTATTAAAGAGGTAAGAGGCTAAAAAACCATAAAAACATTTTCAAATAAAAACGAATTTGCTAAATATAGCGATGCTGCTAGTTCCGCTGTCCACATTGTGCTTTCAGCTGTTTTGTTACCTCTGTTCATGTCTGTGTACGAAAGTTCTTGTGCTTCCTTGCCTCGTGAGCGCACATTTTGTGTTCTTCAGCCATGAGTGACACAGCGACGAGCACAACCACACGCATGGACGAAATATTTTTCAATGGCGCCGGCCGGCCCGACTCACGAGGCTCCGCCACGTGCGAGGCACGGAGAGTAGAGCATCGGTGTTGAGAGTAAGTGAACTCTGGCGGACGTAAGTATATGGAAACAAACACGCGTTGTGAATGAGTACTACAACGAAAGAACGTTTAATATTGGCAAAATGTATTATTCTTTCACTGCGGCCACTTACTGTTCGAAATTTTTCTCTGACCTCTAGACTGCTGGGGACGAGAGTACCACGTTTCACTGCGAAGGGAGATTGTTGAACGTCCTTTGCAAAACGCTCCGTTTACCTTCGTTTGAGTAAACGGTGGCCGTGTGACATGGACCGCATCTTCGTTGTCGTATGGACGAGGGAGTTAAACGGTCTTCATGGGTGCCCGTGTGACAGGGGTATAAGATGGTCGGTGGTAGATCGGCCCTCTCTAAACCCGCACCGAGAAGCGGGAAAAGGCAAAGCATCTAAAGTTGAGCCGCTGCTCCTGAAGAAATATCCAGTAAGAAACTGTGCCCAATATATATCCGATGAATAAATTTTCATGTACTTGTGCCCAGTACTTGGGGAGAGTGGCTTCCTGCTTTTCTTATCTGTGGATTTTTACAGTCTTTGCATAGGAATATTCAGTGGAGAAATAGCCAAATTACAGAGCCAAGATAGTGGAGATCTGCAGAAAGAATGAGCAGCTGAAAATTTTTAAATGCTGTGAAATGTATAACATTAAGAGCTCGTGGTAACCTCTCGAGTGTGTGCCAAGGTCAGCATCAGTAATAATTTCACACGCTCGTAAAAGGCGTGCGTGACGAAAGTAGGGTCCGAAAATGCAAAGAATCCAGTTTACAATTGATAGCCGCTCAACGTAAGCTTTGAAAAGTTCGCCATCGCTGCTTATCACTTTTAAGAAAATTTAAACGCATCTCATGTTTGCACAGCATTCCTTGCATGCATCGAGTTCTGCATGCAGTTTAATCGCTCGAGTTACGCCGACAGAGTTTATGAAAAGAATGTTTTCTACAGCTTTATTCGCACGGGTACTGATGGTATTCAGTGCGTTTCAGTTAACATCAACTAACAAGCTAACAGTAGATCTGCATACACCATGCTTCAGTGTTATAGATGGTTACCTACGCGCACATGTAGGCCAACGGCCTACGCACCTAGCTCTACGCTAGTTTTCTTTCTTTATTTTTATTGTCTTAGCAACATCAGCATCACCGTTTACACTGCCGAAATTCGCGCGCATTTCCGTCCAGTGCATCGGAAAACAGCGCACAAAAAGCACGATTTCAGTTGCGCACCAACGCCTCCATCAGGCAGTGCTCTACATCGAAGTCGCTGGTGGCGCCACCACACGTGCGACTTACTCGGCGTCAAGCAGGGGACCCCAGCAAGCCCACTACCCTAGTCTAGCTCACTTTAACCCAGAGGTGCGTCACCAGCACAATGGCGGAAGTGGAAAACTGGCAGCGCCATCTAGCTGCAATCGAGCTGCACCTTTATAGCGGAACTTTTTCAATTTTTTTTCCAAAAATTTCGCCCAAGTGCCTAAGTAGGGGTGCGGCTCTTACACGAGTTTATACAGTGTGTGAAGTAGTACCATAGGTGCCCAATGTTGCCCAGAAGCAACAACTCATTACTTGCCCATAAATATACATGTTTGTTTCTAAAACATTATTGGCATATTTCATAATTTACTATGCATACCAGAGTTTTCTTATTGCTCATTGAAACAAAGTATTCGGCACCAAAGGGTTAAGAAATATCGGCAGCACCAGTGGCCACCTACCTTTATAGAATCTAGGCAGATTTTTTTTTATTTCAGAAAAGTGGTGCACAACTACAGTAAAAGCTCGTTGATTCAAACCCCAAGGGGAAGCCGCCTCAGTTCGAATTAACGACTGTGAAGAACAACAATAGTACACTACGAGTAGGGCATATCTTATTTTTTGAAAAAAATCTGTGATCGCGGTCTGTCTTCTTTCCTTGAAGGCCGACAGCCAGCAGTTCTTGCTCTAACAAAATAATTTGGCGGAAGGCCTCTTCTCCGCCTGCTTCAAAACTTAAAAGAAAGGCGGCATTCAATCCACCCACGACTTCCACAGCAGAGGGCCACACTGGTGCTTAGTTATCATCGTCGCTGGCAGCGACAGGTTCTGCACTCCTCACCTGACATATATCGCCATCCGTCAGTGCACCACACACCACTGCACTTGAGTCCACATCGACGTAGTCTACAAAGCAGACTTCTTCCAGAACGTCCGCCATAGAAGCGGTGACGCCGTGTTCGAGCACTGGTGGCTCGTCAGCTTGCAGAGCTTCGGTGCTGAAGCCACAATTGCTTCATTGTGGCTTCAATGGTGGAAGCAAAGGCGGAAGCAATTTTCTATCGCAAGCGCTGTCACTTGCTCATAAGCATGCACAAGCATGTGTAGTGCACTTAGGAGCGTCACTTGGCAGTTATTGCACAAAATAATTTGTTCCAACATATGACGCCGATAAAACGATTTTAAATTTCTAATTTAAATACATATATATATATATATATATATATATATATATATATATATATATATATATATTTCCCTGCCTCATTAGAGAATAGACTTGAGCGCAAACTGACAGGATGCAAGAAGAGAAGACGTACCACGAATTGCATTGCGGCACCGTGCTTTATATTCTCGTGTTTTTTGCGAATAAAGCCAGTTGGTAGTGGAGAGCTCATGCAGACTTCTTCTCTTATGCCCTGTCCATCTGCACTCAAATCCATTCGAGCCAAATATTGTGATGCAGGAACCAGTACAGAAGTGTTATTTTTTTGAACCAAAATCTCTCTGCGAGATTACAATTTACTCAGAATGCACAATACTGAAGGAGGTGGAATAAAAAGATTTCTAACCTACGAAATGTGCAGCCATTTTTTCTGACCTAAAAAATTTACTTTATTTTATTCCAAAAGCACTAGTGCTCGGGGATATGCTTACACCTGCATATTTTTTTCTGCGGGTCATCGGATCACGTGATTCCATATCTTACGCCCAGTATCATTATTGTACCCTAAAGGCCCGAAGGCATTACTTAGGGTGAGGGGGGAGGTAAAAGTATACATACATAAAATCAACACAAGCACTTAAGTAGTTGATATGTGGGGTTTAATGTCCAAAAACCACTATATGATTAAGAGAGACGCTGTAGTGGAAGGCTCCGGAAATTTTGACCACCGGGGTCCTTTAACGTACACCCAAATCTGAGCACACGGGCCTACAACATTTCCGCCTCCATCGGAAATGCAGCCGTCGTAGCCGGGATTCTATCCCGTGACCTGTGGGTCAGCAGCCGAGTACCTTAGCTACTAGACCATCGCGGTGGGGCACAAGCACTAAAGTAATAAAATGTTTGAAACACTGAATGTGATTGATTGATTTGTGGGGTTAAACGTCCCAAAACGACCATATGATTATGAGAGACGCCGTAGTGGAGGGCTCCGGAAATTTTGACCACCTGGGGTTCTTTAACGTGCACCCAAATCTGAGCACACGGGCCTACTGAATGTGATCGTGCAAAAAGATAGATGTACATAGAAATGTTTATTGGGGAAATTGTGTCCCCCTGCCTTACACTCTTCTTGATTGGTATTCTGTTGCTTTCTTTATGAAGCACTATGGTAGCAGTTGATCCCCTGTAGATTTCTTCCAGAATGTTTATATATACTTCATCTGCGCCCTGATTCTGCAGTGTTTGCATGACGGCTGATATTTCTACTGAATCAAACGCCTTTTCGTAATCTATGAAGGCTATGTATAGTGGTTGGTTATACTCTGAGCATTTCTCTATTACCTGATTGATAGTATGAATGTGGCCCCGCCGTGGTGGTCTAGTGGCTAAGGCACTCGGCTGCTGACCCGCAGGTCGCGGGTTCAAATCCCGGCTGCGGCGGCTGCATTTCCGATGGAGGCGGAAATGTTGTAGGCCCGTGTGCTCAGATTTGGGTGCACGTTAAAGAACCCCAGGTGGTCAAAATTTCCGGAATCCTCCACTACGGCGTCTCTCATAATCATATGGTGGTTTTGGGACGTTAAACCCCACATATCTATCTATAGTATGAATGTGGTCAATTGTTGAGTAGCCTGTTCGAAATCCTGTTTTTTTCTTTGGTTGATTGAATTCTAATGTTTTCTTTACTCTGCTAGCAATTACCTTTGTAAATAGCTTGTATACTACAGAGAGCAAGCTGATCGGCCTGTAATTCTTCAAGTCCTTGTCATCTCCTTTCTTATGTATTAAGATGATGTTAGCGTTCTTCCAATATTCTGGTACTCTTCCCGTCAGGAGACACCTCGTAAACAGGGTGGCTAGTTTTTCTAACATAATATGTCCTCCATCTTTCAGCAGGTCTGATGTTACCTGATCCTCACCAGCAGCTTTGCCCCTTTGCATGCTCTCCAAAGCTTTTCTGACTTCTTCTATCATTACTGGTGGGGTGTAATCTGGGTTACTGCTAGTTCTTATAGTATTAAGGTCGTGGTTGTCTCGGCTACTGTACAGATCTCTGTAAAACTCCTCCGCTATTTTAACTATCCTATCCATATTGGTAGTTATTTTGGCTTCTTTGTCCCTTAGTGCATACATCCGACTTTTGCCTATCCCAAGTTTCCTCTTCAATGCTTTGACACTTCGTCCGTTTTTCAGAGCGTGTTCAATTCTCTCCATGTTATACCTTCTTACATCGCATACCTTACGTCTATTAATCAACTTCGAAAGCTCTGCCAGTTCTATTTTGTCTGTTGTACTTGACACTTTCATGATTTACGCTTCTTAATTAAGTTCTTCGTTTCCTGGGAAAGCTTGCCAGTGTCTTGTCTAACTACCCTGCCTCCAACTTCCACTGCACACTCCGTAATGATACTCGTCAGATCATCATTCATTGTATCTACGCTAAGGTTGGTTTCCTCACTAAGAGCCGAGTACCTGTTCTGCAGTGACACTCTGAATTCCTGTACTTTCCCTCTAAGTGCTAGCTGATTGATTGGCTTCTTGCGTATCAGTTTCTGTCGTCCCTTCTTCAAGTCTAGGCGAATGCGAGACCGTACCATTCTATGGTCACTGCATCGTACCTTGCCAATCACTTCCACATCCTGCACGATTCCAGGGTGTGCACTCATTATAAAGTCTATTTCGTTCTTATTTTCGCCATTAGGGCTCCTCCATGTCCACTTGCGGTTCTCTCGTTTTCGGTAGAAGGTATTCAAAATTCGTAAATTATTACGTTCTGCGAATTCTACTAGTAGCTCTCCTCTGGCGTTTCTAGTACTGATGCCGTAATCTCCTACTGCCTGGTCTCCAGCCTGCTTCTTCCCTACCTTTGCATTAAAGTCGCCCATCGCTATAGTATACTGTGTTTTTACCTTACTCATTGACGATTCCACGTCTACATAGAAGCTTTCAACTGAAGCTTCATCATGGCTGGTCATCAGCTTCAATTTCCCCAATGCTATTTACCGCGTGCTTACAGGAGGTTTTCAGAAGCCTAGAATGGGAACAGTTAGGGATAACAGTCAATGGAGAATACCTTAGTAACGTGCGCTTCGCTCATGACATTGCATTGCTGAGTAACTCAGCGGACGAATTGCAGCTCATGATTACGGAGTTAGACAAGGAGAGCAGAATGGTGGGGCTTAAAATTAATCTGCAGAAAACGAAAGTAATGTACAACAACCTCGGCAAGGAGCAGCGCTTCGAGATATTTAATAGTGCACTTGAAGTTGCAAAAGACTATGTCTACTTAGGGCAGGTAATAACCGCAGAACCGAACCACGATACTTAAGTAACTAGAAGAATAAAAATGGTGTGGAGCACATTCGGCAAGCACTCTCAAATTATGACAGGTAGATTGCCACTATCCCTCAAGAGGAAGGTATATAACAGCTGTATCTTGCCGGTACTTAGCTACGGAGCAGAAACATGGAGACTTACAAGGAGGGTTCAGCTTAAATTGAGGATGACGCAGCGAGCAAGGGAAAGAAAAATGGTAGGTGTAACCTTAAGAGACAAGAAGAGAGCAGAGTGGATGAGGGGACAAACAGGGATTAAGGATATCATAGTTGAAATAAAGAAGAGGAAATGGACATGGGCCGGGCATGTAGCACGTAGACAGGATAACCGCTGGTCATTAAGGGTAACTAACTGGATTCCCAGAGAAGCGAAGCGGGTTAGGGGGAGACAGAAGGTTAGGTGGGCAGATGAGATTAAGAAGTTTGCGGGTATAAATTGGCAGCAGCAAGCATAGGACCGGGTTAACTGGCGAAACATGGGAGAGGCCTTTGTCCTGCAGTGGACGTAGTCAGGCTGATGATGATGATGATGAGAAATGTTTATATAGGGACTAACTGCACTAAAAATGGCAGTGGCTTAGCTAAGCTATGGCAGGATATACGTAGCGTTAGCAAAGGTTCAGCTGATTATTCTTAGCTTTCCAGATGCCATGCTTACAACTTTTCCAATGACACACACACAGTATACGTATTATGTGGCACATGTATACCTATTTTGCCGGGTAACTACTTCGGAATCCGATGAGTTAAGCTTCTCCGCTCTGCTGCACTGTTGAGCTGCATTTGCTCTCTCCTTCATTATGAATATATATTGATTGATTGATTGATTTGTGGGGTTTAACGTCCCAAAACCACCACTTGATTATGAGAGACGCCGTAGTGGAGGGCTCTGGAAATTTTGACCACCTGGGGTTCTTTAACGTGCACCCAAATCTGAGTACAAGGGCCTACAACATTTCCGCCTCCATCGGAAATGCAGCCGCCACAGGCGGGATTTATCCCGCAATTCTCTATGGATATACTACAGCGGTAAACGCCAGTCAGAGGCGCTATCAAGCGGCTCCAGCGTAGTGTCAGATGGCGACTGCACAGGGAAGGCACGCGCGCCGGCGTCCATATGTCTACCAAGGCTATGACGGCCAATCCCATAGAAAGCGCACACCGGCGGCGGCGAGTCACGCGCGGCCGCGGCCGAGTGCGGCAGAGGTGCCGGCTCCGGTGCGTGACACGTACCACTGATCGCCTGCGCAGCGCATCGAATTGCGCGCACACCGCCGGCGAATCCGCGCGGCGGCGGCAGAGTATCATTGCGCATGCGCATACCAGTGCTACGCGAAATAGGCTCAGCGAGGCCAGTGTAGCTAACGCTACAAAAACAACAATGAGGCTGAACATTTTCCTTCCACCCAGTGGTCGAGTGACAGAGCTATACAGTGAGCCAGGATAATCACGGTGCGCACATGTAGTACATCTGAGGCAGTTGTACAGGGTTGCTCAAGCATGAAGATGAAGTTTTAATTTGTCGTAGCGTCAGTATTTGTTGCGAAAGCCGGACCGATCTCGCCGAAGCCACCACTGTTGCGAAAGACGACGACGCTGACACGGCCCCGAAGGCGCCACTGCTTTCGACTCCGCCGGGAAGGTCACCAGCCGTTTGGTAGCGTATGTTTCTCAGCTCGCGACTGCTTCTGCGCAGAGCTGATAAGACGAGCGGACGAGACGACGGTGAGTTAAGCAAGGTTTATGTACAGCATATATACAGAAGCGTTACAATTTCGGCACTGGGGCCGACAGAGACTCGAAGAGCCGAGCTCTCCTCTCCAACACATAGGTCAGCCCTTCGCCTAAGACCGCCGACTCACACACATGCCGGCTCTCCGACACGGGGCCTCCTCTCGCTCGCATAGGACTGCCGATCGCGACGCGCCGCAGGGCTTCTTTTATTTACACCGGGTCCAACCAAAATGTCCAATCAGAAGCGCCGCTGGCCGTCAGGGCAAATTCCTCCAATGGCGCGCCGCGCCATGCGTCAGACCACCAGACACGAGAACGCCGGCTCGCTGTCACGTGCGCAGATGACTCAATGCACGTGGGCCAGAGACGCGCCGCGCGTGTTTACGCCGTTCGCGCCAGGCAGACTGCGGGCAGGCCTTGACCCAGATTGCCTTTTTCAGAGGCACGGCCGTTTGACGAGGACTCGCTGGCATAACAGCACCCCCGCCGCCAGACAATGCACCGGAAAGACGAGCTGCTTCCACGGGGCTCGGATGTCAGGTGCGCTCGTTCGCCAGGTCCCTCCAGGTTCGCCTCCAGGGCCATAGGGAGAATACAGCTCCAAACTGCTCCGGGAACACATCCCATTTTTGACGACGGATCCCAGCTCCACTGGCTTGTCGCCACAACTTGTCGACCAGCTTCACTCGTCTCTTCTGACCATCTTCGGTTTCAGCACTTGTCGATGGTTCTGCAACTTGCCAAGAACGGATCGACAACAGACAACAGACAACACACGACACACGCAAGTGCCTTCGGTCACCCGACAGAACACCAGACAAAGTATAGTACAACATATACCGATCTACGTGTCTATCGGAATTTTGTTCCCTCTACATCAAGAGGCACATGTGGGACACAAGACTCTTAAAATGACAACTCAATTTTTTTTCCCCGTACAACAACGTAACGAATTAGAATACCACAAAGTTGGCCCCTTGAGATCACTCTGAACAAGAGCGCTCAGCTAAGGTCGTGATGAGGTCAAAATTTTGCCCCGAATCGCCAACGAGAAACCGAAAGGTTGGGAAGTTACTAGCTGGAACGCACTGCTCAATGCACCTGCATTAGCGTTTACCTTTCCTTTATTTTTATTTTTTTTGATAGCGAACGTCAAAGTTGCGCTGTGGAGCAACATGCTCCACTTCAGTAACCGGCCACTTTTAGGCGACGATACCTATGCGGCACCAAGAGCGGCTCACACTTTCGACGTTGCACATGGGAACAACGATACGGCTTGCTACGGATTGACTCCTCACCGCTTAGCTCGATATCGTGTTCGATCACCCTCATGTTTCCGGGGCGGTCCGAAAACACGTCTTCAAACTCGGAACCAATCTTTCTCGGGTCCTCTTTCTCAGGTCCTCCTTCACTTAAGCTAGGCTCTAGGTTTATCTGCTCCCGGATTACTTTCGATCCCCCTTCGATCACCTCACTAGAACTCAAATTTTCTGCTTCCTCTTCCTCTGAAGCCTTCAACAGCTGATTTACGACCGCTTGATGTTGAACATTGGGTTTCATCAAGTTGTAAATTTTGTTCTGCCGCCTTCCTACTTGCACCTCATAAGTTGTATCGCAAGGCTTCGATAATACTTTGGCGGGCCCTTCCCAATCAACCTCAAGCTTGTTCCTTTTGGACGGCTGCAGCAGCATTACCTGATTATCAACTTCAAAAACACGCTTCTTCACCGATTCCTCGTAGTGCTCCTTCGACAGCACTTTTGCCGCGTTTTCCTGGCTTTCCACTAGCACTTCAATTTGGCTTTCCACTAGCGCTTCCATCGAGAGATCCTCACGCTGCTCTCGAATGAGCGTCTCTCGATCAACTCTCGGCAGCTCGCTCCAACTTTCCGCTACAGGCGAGAGCGTTGCAACCCTCTCGCTCTGACTCAATGGCGCCATGTCGTCTCCCCTTTCCACGGAAACTGCGCCGGTCGGTTCGACGACGGGCCGCTCGCGTGATTGCTCCCATGACTCATGCGGAAACTTTCCTTTCTGGGGTTCCGTCGACCCGCCGACAAGGTCACTTGAGAGTTCACCGCATGGAACCAGGTCCAGCCTCCGCGAAAGCTTTCGCGCTTGCGATCGCGTGAGAGCCATGCACGCTAAGTTGGGGAAGAATGATTTGCCCTGCTCTTCGAGAAGCTGCTCCGAGTTGTTGGAGAAAAGATAAGAAAAACGATCATTTAGCGCGGCAGACACAGCCGCTTCGGTGCAAAGCTTACCGAACGGGCCTTCAATGACAACCGTGGCGATTGGTAAGCGAACACTCTGCTCCTCGGCGACTTGCCTGATCCACGCGCATTCTCCTGTGAAATCATCCGGAGACACCAATGAAGGATGGACAACATCCATGGTTGCCGCTGAGTCTCTAAGCGCTCGGCACGTTTTCTTATTTACTTTAATTTCTTGGAGATACGGCTCCAACAACCGCATGTTTTTTTCTGATTCTCGGATTGTTGCGAAAGCAAACTTTTGCTTACAGTTTATCGCGATGTGCCCTTCCTTTTTGCAGTTGTAGCAGATTAGTGGCTTCCGTGATTCAAACGCCCGTGTGGTATCAGTGCGTTGTTTAGAAACCTCACTCGATTTTTCCGCTTCTGTTTTCCCTTCCTCTACAGTGTCCTTCGTAAGAGAAGGGTCCTTTTTGAAATTACGGTGCGGATCGGGTTTCCGTTGATCAGGTTTCCTTGAAAAGCCCTCTTTCCTTTCATCCTTTTCAACGCGCACTGCCCTGCTATGCAACTTTCGGCGAGTATAATACTCCTCAGCTAACTCAGCTGCCTTGTTTAACTGTACTTCCCCAAGTCTGTCCTGCAGCCAAAGTTTGACATCCTCCTCGATGCAGCGGTAGAATTGCTCCAATGCAACGCATTCCACCACTTTATCGCGGTCGTCATAAACACCTTCGCCCTTGAGCCATTCAATCAAATCGGCTTTAAGACGAAACGCGAAGTCAACGTGTGACTCATTCCCCTTTTTAGCATACCGAAACCTTTGCCTGAAAGCCTCGGGTGACAACTTATAACGTCTCAAGAGCACTTCCTTAACCTCGTCATAGCTCTCAAACGCTTCCCTCGATAAGCAAGTTATCGCGTCGGACACTTCGCCGGGAAGAAGAGCTAGCAGGTTCCGCGCCCAAAGAGACCGCTCCAAAGCGTTTCGCTCACAGACGTGTTCAAACTTGACGAGATATTTCGCCATGTCCTCGCCTACTACGAACGGTGGCAATTGGTCCCTAATTCTCAAACCGCTGACCTGAACTGTTGGAGAAGCTACGCTAGGCGCCTGCGAACACTGTAGGATTGCCAATTCTAGTCGTTTCATCTCAAGGCGCTCCTGTCTCTCGGCTTCCTCGCGCTCGCGACGTTCACGCCTTTCAGCTTCCTCGCGTTCGCGAGCTTCTACTTCCCGCCTTTCAGCCTCCTCACGGCGTGCTTTAATATCCACCCAGGCCTCAGCGACTTCCTCAGCCGACACTCCCTCATCCTTCATGATCTCAAGGATCGCTTGCTTTCGTTTCGCACGGCCCAAAGTTATGCCGAGTTCCTCACAAATTTCGATGAGTTCCTTCACTTTAAGGTTCTCCATCGTTCACACTAGCCTCTTGCTGTTTGCCCCTGTTAACAATTTACTTGCCGTACCCACTATAAGCCTACTAGCAAGACGCGCAAGCAATTTTTCACACTCCCATGTTTACCCCCTCCGCATTAACTTCGGTTTCAAAGCACTTCGACTTTGCTTGAAACGATCAAAGCTCACTACAATGCTTCACACAGCCCTTCTCTAAGCTACTACAACCTGAGCTAGAGTAGTCTGGTGAACTGAGGGGAAAACATCAGGCACTCACCGCATCGATGTCGCTGACGCCGGCCGATCCCACCGCTGCCACCACTGTTGCGAAAGCCGGACCGATCTCGCCGAAGCCACCACTGTTGCGAAAGACGACGACGCCGACACGGCCCCGAAGGCGCCACTGCTTTCGACTCCGCCGGGAAGGTCACCAGCCGTTTGGTAGCGTATGTTTCTCAGCTCGCGACTGCTTCTGCGCAGAGCTGATAAGACGAGCGGACGAGACGACGGTGAGTTAAACAAGGTTTATGTACAGCATATATACAGAAGCGTTACAATTTCGGCACTGGGGCCGACAGAGACTCGAAGAGCCGAGCTCTCCTCTCCAACACATAGGTCAGCCCTTCGCCTAAGACCGCCGACTCACACACATGCCGGCTCTCCGACACGGGGCCTCCTCTCGCTCGCATAGGACTGCCGATCGCGACGCGCCGCAGGGCTTCTTTTATTTACACCGGGTCCAACCAAAATGTCCAATCAGAAGCGCCGCTGGCCGTCAGGGCAAATTCCTCCAATGGCGCGCCGCGCCATGCGTCAGACCACCAGACACGAGAACGCCGGCTCGCTGTCACGTGCGCAGATGACTCAATGCACGTGGGCCAGAGACGCGCCGCGCGTGTTTACGCCGTTCGCGCCAGGCAGACTGCGGGCAGGCCTTGACCCAGATTGCCTTTTTCAGAGGCACGGCCGTTTGACGAGGACTCGCTGGCATAACATATTGTAGCTAATTATCGCTCCTGACTACCGACTATCTCTGATTCGCTCAAGTTAGCCGGTGAGAGAGCAGTATATTGGCTAGGAAAGCAGACGCATAGTTCTGCAGCCGCTTGCTTGGTCACGCGCGGGGACTACGCTGTTATGTGGAATTCCCTTTTATTCATCTAGCACAGATTACAGCCCGTAATGTTAGTAGGCTCCGTGGTTAGAAAGCAGAAAGCGCGTTTGCCCAACTGCCTTTCTCGTGCAGAATAACTGCTCAGCATCGCTCAAGATAAGGGACAAAAATGCAAAATGAACTTGCAGTGTTTTCTAGGCATTCGTCTAGTGAACTCTACGACTATAGACATTTGTTTATTCACAGTTGATGATGATGAAATAACTTTATTAGATAACCAGCAAATGGAATGCCCGGGCCTGAGGCCGTATATATGGCCGCTTAGAACTGTTGCTCTCACGCTGCCTCCAGAGCTCGCTGGACAGCTCAAAGTTGGTTCATCAGTTCTGAGCTTTGCAGTGCGGCCGACTACCGCGTCCGCAGATCTTCCGAAGAAACCGCCATTTTATCTTGGTATACTCGACATCCCCACAACGTGTGTTGAAGGGTGACTCTACAAGATTTGCATAGCTTGCATGTGTCGCTCTCGTATGTGGCAGGGTAGAAAGTCCTTAATTTTACGGGATTGGGGTGGCTTTCTGTCTGTAACCGCCTCCAAGCAGCGGACTCTGCTCTGTTGAGTTTAGAGTAAGGTGGCGGATAAATTCGCCTCTGCATTTGGTATTGTTCACAGTTGTGAGTTCTCCCCCCGACACTCCTCAAAAACGACCTTCATCATAAGTGGTTTTGCAACACTTCCTGGATCGGAGGCACGCCGTCTTTCTGCTTCAAGATAGCCAGTTGTTGGGCTAGTTAGTTTGACATCTAGCGTAGTTCACTCGCAACTGAATTCACACCTGGAGAGCTGATGCACAAGTACATTCACAACAGACGCTGTCACGAAAATATGTCCAAATCACCAAGAAATGCGGTCACAACCTAGAGAGATAGCTTGAAGGCGGGTGCTTTAAATCAGTTCAAACTTTGAACTGCAGTGAAGGAAGTTTGTTTTCTTCATCATGAGATGCACCGAAGGTGCTATGATGGGCACGCCTGCTGCAATAAATCTTATTCATCACTAGAATGTATTTCACGCCTCCTTTTTGCTCGACTCAAATCCTCTGCCTTCTCATAAACTGTTGTGCAACCGCACTTCCTGCACTGCCCAAGAAAGTGTGCCCCGTCATTTGAAGCCATCAGCGAAATCAGGTGCCCGCTTGGTCTATCATTAGGACATCGGCCCAGTCGGCCGATGGAAGCTTTACCGCAACCGAGTGAGATTTTATAGACTATATTTCTCTATGCTGCTTTTGTCTGTTCACTACCAAGAACACATAAGCGGGAAAATTTAAGGGCTGCTGTGAAGACGAGGTTTACGGCTTGCATTAGTACTACCCTCTTAAAATTGAGTGAACTAGTGTGAATATATAGCGCATGACAATATACTGGTTAGGCCTTTGTCGTGGTGAAACATAGAGTGAAGTACTAAGCTGCTTTAGAAGGGCGGATGTCAGTGCAATAAGCAAAGTGAAAGAGTATACCAATGGTAAAAGGCGTGGAATGTGGCGCTCGAAGCTATGGCTGATTTCTGATTCCGTGACTTGGTCAGAGCCAAATTGAGTCATGAGGTAGCAATTCCCCCTTTCGGCTTCCTCATGACATTGCAAGCCAGCTCTCTTAAGATGTGCTTTCGGTGCTCTCCAGTGTCATCGCACCCAGCGAGTTTCACCGACGTCCTCCCACTGGTCCATTTTCGATTAACCCCCTAGGACCGACTTTCCGCCGTTCGTGGCCCTCATCGCCCGCCACTGAGCTGCCATGCTCGCATGGTCGCCACATGCACGGTGCACGACTCGTCCGGACGCCCCATGGCCTTGAAATTCTGCCTGCCTTGGGAGCTTCCGCCTCGACATCTATGTGTAGATCCACGCTTCGACACTTCGGAGCCACTCCGCGGACTCCTTCTGCCTGACTGGCAGCCAACTGAGCCACCACTAATTTACACGACGGTGGAGGCCCGGATGCTGCATTCAATATGCTGAGTTCCAAAAATTTTCCGCACACACATCAGGACAGCTCCCTCGTCTGCGGTCGCCTCTTTGCGGTAACAATTCAGAACACTATGACCCATACACCACAGCCACTACCACTTCCTAGAACCGTTGAGGCCACAGCCGCCCCTGCAGCCCAGCCATCCGGCCCTACTGGCGCAGGCAGGCCTCCGAGCCCCGATATAAGTGTCACCTCCCAACCTCCGCCTTCCTAGTCGATGACTTTTTCGACTTTTGGTAATAAGACCCCACTCATCTATCTAGGGGGAGGGGATAGACGGAGGCTCTGGCATGCTCGAAGATGATGAGAAACGCGGGCGCACATGCGCTCTATTGAACGGGGGCGTTCAATACGGCCCGGACGTCCGGCAGTAAAGGTGTACGTATTTTGTTGTTCTGCTTCCGTGTGTTCTATGAGGACTTTAGCCGATTATTGGTCTCGAACCTATACTTCACCGCAGCTGATTGTTCGAAGTGAATAAACACACCTGCCTGCAACCTTTCTATTGAAGTTGTTACCAGATTTTCCAGAGATTTAGCAACATCTTAGTTACGGTGTCTGTTGTAAATGTGCTTGCGTATAAGTGCGCTTTGAGTGAGCCTTTTTCAAAAAAGAAAACCTGTTGTGATTTAGCGCCTTTGCTGTCGTGTGTCCTTAAGTCTCAACCGATTCTGCGCTCTTTTTACAAGAAGCTGTCTGCCCCGCACCTTGTTTTACACAGCCTCCATTATCAGCCCACTGAGCGACGTTGTCTAGCGGTGAGCTCATCATGTGACGTTATGACGATGACATAATGATGAGGTTGTAAATTTTGGTGATATTTCACATCTTCATAAAGTCATAACGCAACGTTATCCCGCAAACATGGTATTTTGGATACTCGTGTTTTAGCGGATCTCAGTAACTGTAAATTTAAGGCAAGAAAAATAGTACCCATATTCATGAGCGGCAAGACAAAGACCCGCAGGTACAATACGCCGCTTGTAAAGCTTCCAAAGAGAAAGTTGCGAAAAATAAGAAAGCAGAGGTGAAGCCAATGAGGGGGAAGGCCCAAACCTTCTCGGAGTTTTTCACTTTTGCTTGGGAGGAACCGTACCGATGACGCGAAGCTGACTACACCTCCGTCAATGATTGCGCTTGTGCCATATTGCTTCCGGAAGCACCCGTTCTGTGCTCCTACAGGGGCGCGGCCACACGTGCCGGATAATGAATGTCATGCAATATAGTACACCGTACTACGAAGCGGATGCGTGTGCGGCCGCTCTTACCTGTAACAGTGGCCACGTCTCTACATACATAAAGCATGGTTGACCTCTCCCCCTCTCTCTCACGCAAAATATTTCTGGCTACGCTGCTGATAAGAAGACAGTCATTTTCCCATGCTGGCGAAATGCTTAGCGGAAAATCGATTTTCCTAGCCACTTTTTTGGAGAACTAATTTTGCAAGAATACTTGGCTAGGAACACTATCTAGGTGATGCCTCCATACTTCTAAATAAGTCGTTATACTAGGCTTCAAGGAAGCCCTGTAACATTCCTTCATCCGAATCGTCTTCGTTCTCGCCACCATTATTAGTCACCACAATCATCATCGTCCTCATTTATACACATAGAAAGTAGAAGAAGAAGAAGAAGAGAAAGTTCACCTCGACGTGTTTGGATCCAAAGCTTGCAAACGTACGTGAAAAAAAAGATCCTCCGCGCACCAACGGCGGACATGCGTCTCACTCGGCGTCCCGTCGTGGCTTTTCTGGCCTCCGCGGCAGCAGCAGTGGGCGCCCTGGCCCTGGTCGTGCTTCTTGTGCGCAAGATACGCATCGTGCTCGCGGGCGAGGTCCTGTTGACCGAGGAGCGTGCCTCGTACACGGTTCGACTCGAGAAGCGCGTCTCCGTCACCCACAACGTGCGCCTGCTCCGGTTTGCCCTGAAGAGCCCCCACCAGGTGGGTGTATCGCTTTTCGCGTCGCAACCTAGCCTCCTGAAATAACCACACGTGTACGCAGAACTCGCTATACTGGCACTTCAAAAAAAATTGAGGAGACCCACATTATGAATCTAGACGTTCACTAATGCAGTGACGCGTCATTATTCTTGTGCCTAGAGAAATTCCGTGTTAACATTACGTTTTGCTGGGCTGATGAAGTGAATATAGAAGGCAACATTGAAACGCGTGGTTCTGATCTGTTCCGTCAGGTGCTATAACATTCCCAGCTACTCAATAAAACCGCCTGCTCTTTCAATTACTGTTCGTGGCAGCTAGTTGGTGCTTGTCTTTAAACGTATGGTCCGATATCGTATAGCATCCAGTATAACTCCTAATATTAAAAAAATCGTTGATTTCGTGTGTGTTATCTTCAGAAGGTAGCTCTCTGGCACCCGTTCTTTCGTTGAGGTGCGCTGGCAGTGTCGGCGTAACCAATAGAGCCAACGAGAATAAAAGAAAGACCGCCCAAAATAGCTTTCCACAACAGGGAGCGAGCGAACTGTTGTGTTAACGTCTGCATTGTCTCGTGCCTTCTCGCGCTATTTGACACCATGCAGTTCCCGCGCAAGGACTTGAAAAAGTGTGATGTCCTCGAGAAAAAAAAAAGCCATGCGTTGGTAGACGGGGCACAAATGACGATGAAGCCAAGGGCGGTTGAAGCCAAATTGGCGTCAACCAATTATGAGCGTGTCCACGCCTAGTCTACGAGGGTGGGCGACTGTGAGCGATGTTTGAAGAGTGACCATGCAATATTTTTTTCGGAATTCGCTGTTTAGCCATTGACTCAGAAGACATCCGTCTGAGCATACGCAACAGGAGACATCATGGCGCGTGAGGTCGTCATGAGACGGGGGAGTGTGCAGAAAGCATTGTGTACAGTACTGCATAATTCTCGCGCAAAGTAATCAAGGGTGCTTGGACAAGACTCGTGGCAAATGTAATTGCTTCTACCTTCCAGAAGCTTGGCTTCCGTGTGGGTGAGCACGTGCTGCTGTACGCGTGCATCGGCGATCGCACGGTGATGAGGCCGTACACACCCGTCAGCCGCGTTGACCGTCGTGGCAGCTTCGACATCATGGTCAAGATCTACCCGGCGGGCGTGTCCAGGAAGTATCCCAACGGTGGCCTCATGAGCCAGTACTTGGACAGCCTCAAGACGGGAGATAAGATACAGGTACGTACGTGTACCCACTCAGACCTCGTGGCAGCATTCGAGCAGAACGTAGGCACGAAGCGGACGGTTAAAATATAGCCACTTTTATATAATTCTGAACTCAAGACAGCTTCGCGCTTCAGGAGTGGAGGCAAAATGTGCTGATAAAATGAACACGAAGTCGAAGTGCATGAGTGCTGGTGTTAGCGCGGAAAAGAAATAAATCGTTCATAACTATGTACCTCTCAAACGCCGTGTTTATTCCATTGTGAACGCTGCCGTTCAAAATTCCTGCTCCTTCTTGATATCATCTTCTGCTTGTGTCGCGCAAATTCCGGTTCATGTCTGACTCTATTATTACTTTTGGTCCACCATGCATGGAACGTTCAAATGCCCGCTACCACTGCAAATTTTATGGCTCAATCGCCTTTATATCCCACTTTTGTTTGCAGTCAAATTTGTTTTTAGGATCCTTACCATTATCCACTTTCAATCATAACCATTTCGGAGAGACGAACTTAGTTAGGTTTTGATGAACTTTCGGCTATACCTAAGCTTTTTATACATCTTCAATGGACTGGCACCTCAATGCATGTAGCATCTTGACAAAAGAAATAAACGTCTAAAGCCATTCTTCGAATGTGATGAGCCAATGCGCCCACTATGATGTGACCAGCCCACACCACCACAAAAAGATGAATCGAGCGCACCTTCCTGAACAACTCTAAACCTAATTGACGCAACCTCTGCAAAAACTGACGAATGTACCGGGGACGTTAACTGGGATCTTTAATGTATACTGCAAGTGTGACATACATCTGAAGAAAATAACGAAGTTAAAAAGACAACTTGCCGCAGGCAGGAACCGAACCGGCGACCTTCGGATTGCGGGCCCGATGGTCTTATTAATTGAGGTACGGCGGTGGTTGTCCTCTCACCGACTATGTCGAGTACTTACGTGCATGCAAACCTGGGAGTGTCAGTATGCATGGCTGGCGGCCATCACGGGAAGTATGGAGCAGCTTTTCTTTCTGGCAGTAGGCGTCACTCGCTAACGTCCACTATGCTATCTTCGGCTCCATTATCTGCTGATTTTCATTAAGGTTGTGACAAACAGGAGAGATGAGCTCCCAAAACTTCCCTTCATTCACTCATAGCGAGGGTCTTGCTCCAGCAGACTTGCTGCCTTGAGGTGCATGGTATGCGAGGGATTAATAATCAGCTGCCAGCTCGTAATATGATCACGTGACACATGACGACAAAATGCTGTAAAAAGTGTCCCATACTCGCCATAACGGCTGTTATCGGCGTTGACTGACACTCCCACGTATATATACTGGGCAGCGGAATGACCACCACTGTAGTTCGGCTGGTGGAGTATCGGGTGCGTTATTTGGTGGTCACAGGTTTGGTCTTCACCGGTGGCAAATGGTCGTTTAGCCAGTTTTTTTTCGCAACTACAGCACAATAAATATCACTACAGATAAAGAGGGCACTTGACGTCTAAACCTGCCTGGGCTCAAGTTATCTGCTTGTTTTCATTATGCTTTTGTCAAAGAAACGAAACAAGCTCATGCAAATTTTATTTCTGCATTCTGAAGAGTGTTCGTGATTTTATTAGCAAATTCATGCCTTCGCCAATATCCTATTTAAACAAAAGGTGGCTAAGCAAAAAAAAAAATCAGACAGGATGAAGCGTCGCTACAAGAAATAGGGAGTTGGGTGAAGTGTGAAGTGTAAACATCGACATCATTTCTTCTACGTGGATTTGAACATAGCACGAGAGATCTGCTACTTTAATTGAATTTGATATTCGTAATGCAGAAGCATTAAAATTATGGTCACTATCGTGTAACGCGGTGCCTTGCTGCCGCAGATCCAGGGACCCAAGGGTCGCTTCGTGTACGAAGGACGCGGCAAGTTCGCCACTGCCGACGGACATCAGCTGCCGCTCGTCGCTCGACTGGGACTTGTGGCGGCAGGGAGTGGCGTCACCCCGATGCTGCAACTGCTGAGACACCTGCTCTTTGACAACGCGGACCGGACGACGGTCATGATGATCGACGTCAACTCCAGCGAGCAGGACATCATCGCGCGCCAGGAACTGGACGATTACGCGAAGAACCACGCTGCCTTCAGGTTTGTATGCACTGAAATGCCTCTCGACCCTGGCGGCCATTTCGCGAAGGATTCGGTGAAGGGCCCATTGTGCGTCGGTAAACACGCGAACTTATGCAGCTGCTCACTTTGTTTACGTGCTTGCAGCTGATGCTGATAAAATACGTCTGAGCACTTAGTAAAGGGCGGGCTCTTAAAGCACTCGCTCAACGCACCAACTACTTAGACACTCAAATAAAACACGACCTTAAAACACCCACTGCCACGCATTATTACGCGCACCAAGAATATTTCTTCCATCATATGATGCTCATATACTTTTTTTTCGAAGCAGTTCAAGCAATGGTGTTGGTCTGTGGTAAAGCACCTGCTTGCCACACCAACAGCCTGGATTCGAATCACAATCGAACTGAAGATATTTCAATATATTTCCGACTTTCATGGTTTTTTCATCCCCGACGTGATGGTTTTTCGCTCAGAAACACCGACGGAGAAACCGAAACTTCTGCGAAAGAAAGCTTTGTAATGCCACTGCGTAACAGAGAAAAAGTGATGTAGCTTCGCAAACACGCTGATGTTTTGTGTTTGTTTTTAAATATGAAGAAATCAAGGCCCGTTAATTACGGTTCTGTCCTCCCGAACGACAAGATTAATCGTTTGTGGTGATTCTTCGGTTTTCTGAAGTGAAAACCTAGCATGCCTCGTCTGAGTGAAAACTAGCCGTTGGTGTTGGCGTCAACACGAGTGTTCAAAAATAATCACACCATCTTCCCAAAGGGAACCCTGATGGTATGCGAAGCAGCAGCGTTGCGCATCGGTGGCATCACGGGTTGAACGGCGCTAACACGGGTGCTGCGGTGAGCGCTGGAAAATTTGCGAGCGGTGGTCGTGGTAATGAAGCGAGCAGCTGTAGCAGCAGGTGCTATGAGCGAACAGACAAGGGGCAGCAGCTGCGGGTGCTGCGGTGAGTGTGTGGCAGGTGAGGGAGAGAGTGACGTGAGCTTGCACTGTGAGGGTAGCAGGACGTGAACGCGCAGTTGCGGCGTGACCTACTTTGCACCGCTCCAACAACTGCGGCGAGCGGAACGCATTGCGGCGTGCTCATGTGGACGTACGGAGGGACAGCGTTACACAGGCTAGTCAAAGAGCTGTTTCGCATCAAATAATTCTGTGATGACAAAATCCGGACGCCAAATATTGCCTAATTTTGAGACGTCTCATGACAGTCCTGGCAGAAAGCCACAATGTGATCGTAGGCTGACTAAACTCAGAGTCGTTGCAAAACACTGAGGTACAGATAGTTTGCCATGCCTGCGATCTCGGAGGCAGCGTGAAACGACTTAAGGTAGTTGAGGGGTGGGGTGGTCAATACAGAGTCCTTAAATGGTACTGCCGACTGAGACAATGACGACAATTGTTCTCACCTTTGAGTCGCCTATAGTGACCTTAACATGGTCAAGTAAAATTATTAAACCTGCTCACCTGCTCTTAAATATGTCGGTTTTTTTTCAGGCATAAATCAAGAGAAGCACCATCAAAATCAAACTATGGGGCTACAATGCTTTTATATGACCAAACTAGGATTATTCTAGTGTCGTTTGGGACCGGCGTTTCAAGAAATGTATTAGGAAGCTTGAGATAATTCACAAGAAGGCGGCTTATTTTATCTTTAATACTCTACAGAGAGACAGTTCACCAACAACAACCATGGGCACCAGTAAAATTCCTACTTCACAATACCGAAGAACAGTTAGCCGGGTGAAATTTGTACGCTCTTTATTTTCGTAAAAGTAACATTAGTCTAGAAACTTACGTAAGAAATTGAATTTTAAGGCTAACTAGACATACATACACTTGCAATCTTAATGCTTTGCACGTACTTACTTTTCATTAACTCCTTTTGTCGTGCCATCTCGGAACGTGTTTCCTTTCGACGTGTTCCGTGAGAATGAAAATCCTGACTTTGATAACATGTAACTTTGTTTTTAACCATGCAACAGGAGCTCTCGACATTGTCTCACGTTGCATTTTATTTGAATTCTCTAGCTGCGATTTGCTTTAGCATGCTCTTACTTTATTCTATCTATTTGTTATGATGTGTTTTATTGCCTTGTAAAGTCTTATTGTTCAGCTTAGTTTAATACTGAAGTTCCACAGTTAATTATTTTTATTATGCCCCCATACTTGGTCTTTCAACCGCAGTAGGCCGTCAGAGAATAAATAAAATTAAAAAAATTGTAAACGAACATGTTAATTTTGCCTCCCTATATGTTTCAGTTAAAAACAATCAATGATGTAACCATACATTATTTGGCTGCTTCCAGGGTTCAATATATATACTACCTAGTGAACATTTTAAAAGGCAATTTGATTCTCTGCGCGCAGCATACGTCATGTGCTGAGCAGACCACCCCCGTACGAAGGCATGTTGGAGTACGTACCCGGTCCCCTGAACCAGGACATTCTCACGGAGCACCTTCCACCGCCAGACTCTGACACGATGGTGGTCTGCTGTGGACCACCCCGTCTCATCACTGAAATATGCGAGCCAGCGCTTAGGGACATT
>WOVY01006928.1:0-18218 GCA_013436015.1 Rhipicephalus annulatus
AATATTGTCACGTGTTAAGAGCTCGAAGGAACGTATAAAAGGACGCGACTGTTAAAAATCTCAGAGACCAAGAAGGACGTCTCCGCTGGCACGGGTTTGCTCGTCTTCGTCTACCTCGTTCACCGGCACAGAACTGACCCACTGTTCACTGGCACAGAACACCAGGTGGCATTACTCCTCCTCCCAAGAGAGCATCGACCCGATGCTCAAGCAAACGTGTGCACTGCCGTGGGTCGAAGTAGGTGATACAAAAAAAAACATTAAACAAATTATTGCACGAGAGAAAATGCGTCCTGATCCCGGCAATCGGAAATAAACGGCATTCACTGTTCACATGAAGAGTTCACTGGCACAAGAAGAAAATTCGCATCACCGCGTAAAGTATGGTTTTAGGCGGACTACGTGTATAGTCTCTGGACATGGGAACCTGCGCTGGGATGATGGTGAGCCTCCGTCTGGAACCACTTCGTAGTTCACGTCACTCACACGTCTGAGAACTTTGTAAGGTCCAAAGTACTTCCTCAAGAGTTTCTCACTGAGACCTCGCCGCCTAATGGGTGTCCAAACCCAAACTTGGTCACCAGGTTCATAATTAACTTCTCGATGGTGGATGTTGTACCGCCGTGCATATGCGCACTGTTGAGTTCGGATGTGCACACGGGCCAGTTGACGTGCTTCCTCAGCGCGCTGAATGTACTCATTGATGTCGGGGGCTAATTGGTCGAGCTTGTCGATGTCCTCATATGGAATCATGGCGTCCAGCATAGTTCTAACATCTCGACCATAAACGAGTCGGAATGGCGTGAAGCGTGTAGTTTCCTGCGTTGCAGTGTTATACGCAAATGTTACGTACGGCAGGATGTCGTCCCACGTTTTGTGCTGCACATCCACGTACATAGAGATCATGTCGGCTAGCATTTTGTTTAGCCTTTCAGTTAAACCATTAGTCTGAGGGTGATACGCAGTGGTCTTTCGATGTGTTGTGTAACTCAACCTGAAGATATCATCCAAAAGTTTCGCTGTGAACGATGTCCCTCGATCAGTGATGACATATGACGGGGCGCCATGCCGTAACACAATTTGATGCATAAAAAAACTGGCAACTTCAGATGCGGTCCCTCGTGGCAACGCTTTCGTCTCAGCGTAACGCGTCAAATAATCTGTTGCGACAATAATCCATTTGTTGCCAGAAGAAGACAAAGGAAACGGGCCTAGGAGGTCCATCCCCACTTGTTCAAACGGTGTACGTGGTGGATCGATCGGTTGTAGATGACCTGCCGGCTTTAAATGTGGTGTCTTGCGACGCTGGCATTCACGGCATCCCTTCACGTAGCGTTTGACACAGGCAGACATTTTAGGCCAGTAGTACAGTTGTCGCACCCGATCCATAGTTCTCGAGTAGCCCAGATGGCCGGATGTGGGCTCGTCGTGGCAAGCTAATAAGACGTCATCGCGGAGGGCTTTGGGCACGACGAGAAGATGAGATCTGTCACCAGCACCGGCGTTCCTTTTGTATAAGACGCCATTTCGTAGGCAAAATGATGGCAACGTTCGTGACATTGGACGAGGAATGGGCGCGGTGCCACCTTCTAAATGATCTATAATCACTCTTAGATCGGCGTCATTTCGTTGATGAGACATCAGATCCGGTCCGCTGACAGTTGCCACGAAGGCGCCGTCCTCTTCTGCGCTAGTACTGGCGGATTGAAGAGGTGCTCGTGATAGCGTGTCGGCGTCTTCGTGCTTTTTGCCTGACTTGTACACGATGGTGACATCAAATTCCTGTAGTCGCAGACTCCATCGTGCTAATCTTCCAGAAGGGTCTCGTAGATTGGTCAACCAGCACAAAGCATGATGGTCAGTCACCACTTTAAATGGTCTTCCATAGAGATATGGCCTAAACTTTGTTATTGCCCAAATGACCGCGAGACATTCTTTTTCTGACGTGGAATAGTTGGATTCCGCGCGAGACAGTGTGCGACTTGCGTAGGCTATTACCCGTTCAATGCCATCTTGTCTTTGTACCAAAACAGCTCCAAGGCCGATATTGCTGGCATCAGTGTGTACTTCAGTGTCAGCATCTTCATCGAAGTGGCCGAGCACGGGAGGGGAAGAGAGCCGGTGCTGTAGTTCCGCAAAGGCAGTCTGCTGGTCGTCAGCCCAGACAAATGGTGTATCATCACGCGTGAGGCGTAATAGTGGCTCCGCTATGTTAGAGAAATTTTCAATAAAGCGCCGGTAATACGCACACAGACCCAGAAACCGTCGAAGACTTTTCTTGTCTGTTGGAGGTGGAAAAGCGGTGACGGCATCAGTTTTGTCAGGATCAGGCCGAACACCAACGGCGCTCACGACGTGACCAAGAAACTTCAATTCTTCGTAGCCGAAATGACATTTCTCAGGCTTGAGTGTGAGATCGGCCGATCTAATGGCTTCGAGCACATTCCGAAGGCGACGAAGATGTTCGTCAAACGTTTCTGAAAACACAACGACTTCATCGAGGTAGACGAGACAGCTTTTCCACTTGAGGTCTGCCAGGACGGTGTCCATCATTCGCTGGAATGTGCCTGGAGCGGAACAGAGGCCGAAAGGGAGCACTTTGAATTCATAAAGTCCGTCCGGCGTTACAAAAGCGGTCTTTTCCCGGTCACGTTCATCGACCTCTATTTGCCAATAACCGCTTTTCAAGTCGACGGACGAAAAATACTTCGCACGTCGCAGCTTGTCCAGCGAATCATCGACTCTGGGCAACGGGTACACGTCTTTCTTTGTGACATTGTTCAACTTTCTGTAGTCGACACAAAAGCGAAGCGTGCCATCTTTCTTTTTCACAAGAACGACTGGTGATGACCAAGGGCTGCTTGAAGGCTGTATCACGCCATCCTGAAGCATTTCCTTAACCTGCGTTTGAGTCGCGTGCCGTTCGGTTGGCGAAACACGATAAGGCTGCTGCCGTATGGGATGCGCGTCGTCGTAGGTGATAATACGGTGTTTCGTTATCGGTGTTTGACGTATCTTCGAAGAACGTGCAAAGCATGTGTGGAACTCCAGCAAGAGCTCGCTCAAACGCTGCTTCTTCGCTTCAGAAAGCGTTGGATTGATGTCGACGCCGCGGAGAGGCGTTTCAGCAGTGCCGATGGCCTCGGAAGCAAAACACTCGGTAACATTGGCTACTGGGTCGGCGTAGGCGATGACAGTTCCAGGAAAAAGGTGCCGGTGCTCCTAGCTGAAGTTTGTGACAAAAACGTTGCAGTGATCATGACGAAGGTCAACAAGGCTTCTCGCTACGCAGACACCCTGGGACAGCAAAAGCAAGTGATTGCTTTCTACGACTGCTTCACCGTGCATCACTCCGTCCCACGCCACCTGAACCACAACAGTTGCACGGGGTGGTAACGTGACAGCGTCGTCGACGACGCGAAGAGACACTCGAAAGTGGCTGTGGTCGGAGTAAGCTGTTGTGGCGTTTGTGGTCGCGAAAGTGACTAGACGTCGTCGAATGTCAATTATAGCACCATGCTCCCTGAGAAAATCCATGCCGATGATCAGGTCTCGAGAACACTGCCGTAGAACGCTTAAACTAGCAACAAATGTACAACCGCGGACTTGCAGTCTTGCCGTGCACATACCGAGTGGCGTGACGATATGCCCACCAGCTGTACGAATTGGCGTTCGATTCCAAGGTGTCGTTACTTTCTTGAGAAGGGCGGCCAGCTTTTCGCTAATTATGGAATAGTCCGCACCAGTGTCCACTAAAGCACTGACTTCGCGACCATCTAGCAAAACAGGAATATCTAAGGACACTCTTCCGCAATCAGCCGGTGGTGTCGTTGTCGATGTATCGTCGTTATCTTCAGTCCGCGTCGATAGGGGGCCTTGAGCATGACCAGTGTGAGCGGCCTTGCCCCTGAAGGTCGCTGAGGCTAGTTTTCCCGACGTGGGCTAGGTGACCGGCCCTGCGCCACGCCCGCATAGGTGCGATGATTCGGCGAGAACCGCCGCGGTGATGGAGAGCGTGAGTGGTGCCGAGATGTCGATCCGCGCTGCTGAGCAACGTAGTCAGCGATTTACGGAGGCCGCTGGCCGAACCTAGGAGGTGGGGAGTTGGCCGAAAAACCACGAAGTCCCAGCTGTCGATAAGTGCACTGTCGGTAGATGTGCCCAGGTTCACCACAGTGATAGCAAAGCGGACGTCGATCGGGGGCCCGCCACACGTCTGATTTTCGCGGAATCGGTCGGCGGTCACTGAGGTACGGGCCCGCTTGGACTGCCTGAAGCATGGCTGGGGCTGTGGTATAAGGCGGAGTGAAATGTTGTGCAGGTTGGCGCAGAGTTTGGTCTGCCGGAAGCATAGCAGGGGCCGCGGTGGGGAGCGGAGCCAAAGGTGGTGCTGGCTGGAGGAGAGTTTGCGCATACGACATGCGAGGGAAGTCATTTAGGGGCCGCGGTTCTGTCTGACAGGACGGTTCTCGTAGTGCCTGCTGAACTTCATCTCGGACGATGCCGGACAAAGAACTGACAGTGGGCGCTGAGGGTGTAGATAACTTCTGCAGTTCTTCGCGAATTACGGAGCGTATGAGCTCTCGGAAGAAGTAGACGTGGGTCCCAAGACCACCCATGTAGTCCGTAGCAGAAGTAAAGTTCACTTGTCGCTCGTACGTCTGGGTCCGTTGCCGAAGCGTGCTTTCAATCAGGACGGCTTCAGCAAGAAACTCTGACGTAGTCTTGGGAGGGCTGCGTACAAGACCACCGAACAACTGCTCCTTCACTCCACGCATCAGGTAACGCACCTTCTTCTCTTCCGGCATGTGAGGGTCGGCTCGTCGAAAAAGACGTGTCATATCCTCAACATACATTGCTACGCCTTCATTTGGCATTTGCATACGGCACTGGAGCTCACGTTCTGCTCGCTCTCGGCGATCGGGACTTGCATACGTTTCAAGAAGCCGGCGTTTGAAGTCCACCCATGACGTGAACACACCTGCCCGGTTTTCGTACCAAACCCGTGCCCCATCATTCAAACTGAAGTAAACATGTCGGAGCTTGTCTGTGTCATCCCACATGTTATGAGCGGCAACGAAGTCATAGTGGAGTAGCCAATCTTCGACATCCTCATGGACAGCACCATGAAACGGAATCGGCGTTTTTGTTTGAATAGTGTATATTGCGATGGCGTTGCGCCTTCCATACCGGCTTGGTTGGAGCCGCTTGGGACGGCGCTGCCTGGAATAGTTGGGGCCGTCATCTCTTCTGAGAGAAGTCCGAACTCAGGGTCCAGTCCACGGATCCTGCGGCTAGCACGGTGAACAGGCGTAACCACCGGTATGGGGCTGGAGCTTCTTGTACTAGGAGGGGTTCGGTGCATAGGGTACCCAGCACTTCCACCAGTTGTCACGTGCTAAGAGCTCGAAGGAACGTATAAAAGGACGCGACTGTCAAAATCTCAGAGACCAAGAAGGACGTCTCCGCTGGCACGGGTTGCTCGTCTTCGTCTACCTCGTTCACCGGCACAGAACTGACCCACTCTTCACTGGCACAGAACACCAGGTGGCAATATCTATGTCAATATAAACGTGGGACTGTCAGTCAGCGCCACTATTCGCCAAAGCGGCGAGTGTGGCACACTCTTATTGAGCCTGTTTTGGCGTCACGTAGCACGTGAACGTATTACTGACTGGCAGCTGACCAATAGTCCTCCGTATACAACCTAGAGGCACCATGCCTGCCAGTACGAGACCTTCGTTAATGAATAAGGGAAACAAGTGTATACTTAAGGGCTCGTTTTTCTTGTTTTACACAAAATAATGGGTTCTAACAGACAATAATGCCCAGCAAGGTATAGGGGAAGTTATTATGCCAATTGTAATGTAAATGAGAAGAAAGAAAAGTGGGTGAAAAGACAACTTGCCGTGGGCAGGTTTCGAACCTGCGACCTCCGAATAACGCGTTCGATGCTCTACCACTGAGCTACCACGACAGCCATCCCCGCAGCCACTTTGTTTTGTATCTATGTCAATTTAAACGTGGGAGTGTCAGTCAGCGCCACTAGCAGCCATGGCGGCGAGTGTGGCACACTCTTTATGAGCCTGTTTTGGCGTCACGTAGCACTTGAACCTATTACTTACTGGCACCTGACCAATAGTCCTCTGTATGCAACCTAGAGGCACCATGTCTGCCAGTACGAGACCCTCGTTAATGAATAAAAGAAACAAGTGTATACTTAGGGCTCGTTTTTCGTGTTTTCCACAAAATCAATGGGTTCGAACAGACAATAATGCCCAGGAAGGTATAGGGGGAAGTTATTAGGCCAATTGTAATGTAAATGAAAAGAAAGAAAAGTAGGTGAAAAGACGACTTGCCGTGGGCAGGATCCGAACCTGCGACCTTCGAATAACGCGTTCGATGCTCTACCACTGAGCTACCACGACAGCTATCACCCCAGCCACTTTATTGGGTATGTATATCAATTTAAACGTGGAAGTGTCAGTCAGCGCCACTAAGAGGAATAGTGGCGAGTGTGCCACACTCTGTAGGAGCCTGTTTTGGCGTCACATAGCACGTGAACTTATTACTACCTGGCAGTTGACCAATAGTTTCCCGTATACAACCTAGAATCACCAAGTCTCCCAGTACGAGACCCTCGTTAAAGAATAAGGGAAACAAGTGTATACTTAAGGGCTCGTTTTCGTGTTTTACACAATATTAATGGGATCAAACAGACAATAATGCCAAGGAAGGTATAGGGAACGTTATTAGGCCAATTGTAATGTAAATGAGAAGAAAGAAAAGTGGCTGAAAAGATAACTTGCCGTGGGCAGGATCCGAATCTGCGACCTCCGAATAACGCGTTTTATGCTCTACCACTGAGCTACCACAACAGCTATCCCCCAGCCACTTTATTGGGTATCTATGTCAATTTAAACGTGGGAGTGTCAGTCAGCGCCACTAGTAGCCATGGTGGCGAGTGTGGCACACTCTTTATGAGCCTGTTTTGGCGACACGTAGTACGTAAACCTATTACTAACCAGCAGCTGACCAATCGTCCCCCATATACAACCTAGAGGCACCACGTCTGCCAGTACGAGACCCTCGTTAATGAATAAGGGAAACAAGTGTATACTTCAGTGCTCGTTTTTCGTGTTTTACACAATAATAATGGGATCTAACAGACAATGTTGCCAAGGAAGGTATAAGGGAAGTTATTAGGCCAATTGTAATGTAAATGAGAAGAAAGAAAAGTGGGTGAAAAGACAACTTGCCGTGGGCAGGTTTCGAACCTGCGACCTCCGAATAACGCGTTTGATGCTCTACCACTGAGCTACCACGACAGCCATCCCCGCAGCCACTTTGTTTTGTATCTATGTCAATTTAAACGCGGGAGTGTCAGTCAGCGCCACCAGTAGCCATGGCGGCGAGTGTGCCACACTCTTAATGAGCCTGTTTTGGCGTCACGTAGCACGTGATCTTATTACTAACCGGCAGCTGACCGATAGTCTCCTATATACAACCTAGAGGCACCAAGTCTGCCAGTACGAGACCCTCGGTAATGAATAAGGGAACCAAGTGTATACTTCCGTGCTCGTTTTTCGTGTTTTACACAATATTAATGGGATCTAACAGACAATAATGCCAAGGAAGGTATAGGGGAAGTTATTAGGCCAATTGTAATGTAAATGAGAAGAAAGAAGAGTGGGTGAATACATAACTTGCCATGGGCAGGATCCGAACCTGCGACCTTCGATTAACGCGTTCGATGCTCCACCACTGAGCGACCATGACGGCTATCCACCCAGCCACTTTAATGGATATCTATGTCAATTTAAACGTGGGAGTGTCAGTCAGCGCCACTAGTCTCCAATGCGGCGAGTGTGGCACACTCTTAATGAGCCTCTTTTGGCGTCACGTAGCACGTGAACTTATTACTGACTGGCACCTGACCAATAGTCCCCCGTATACAAACTAGAGGCACCAAGTCTGCCAGTACGAGACCCTTGTTAATGAATAAAAGAAACAAGTGTATACTTCAGGGCAAGTTTTTCGTAATTAAAACAATATTAACAGGGTCTAACAGATGCGATGATGTTTATTAGAACAGAGAAGTCGCAACGAGGTCGCGACGGAAAATGGGCGAACAGCAAGTCTGGCAAAGGCGGCACAGGTTCTCGCGCAATCAGAGCACGGGCTTTTCGTTGTCTTCCGAAGGCGCATACGCGTTGGTGCGTATGCTCCACTACAATACCCCCAGGGTGAAGGGTAGCCATCCTGGCGACTCAGGGAGTAGGCACAATGAGGGGGTCGTAGTAGGGCTTGAGACGGTCGACGTGTACGGTCTCGCGTCCTCGACGGCGCAAATCTGGTGATTGTGTTAATGGCTCGATGACGTAATTCACCGGGGAGGTCGCGTCAATGACACAGTAGGGACCATGGTACCGGGCCAGAAGTTTAGAAGACAGGCCAGGAACGTGCGGGGGCACCCAAAGCCACACAAGGGAGCCAGCACGAAATGTCGGAGCTATGCGGTGAGCGTCGTCGTGTCGAGTCTTTTGTAGGCCTTGAGCCTCACTTGTCAGAGACCGAGCCAACTGACGGCAGTCTTCAGCGTATCTGGCGACTTCCGAAAGCGGGGAGCACTCAGATGCATCAGGGCGATACGGTAGTATAGTGTCGAGTGGGTTGGAAGGTTCGCGGCCGTACAATAGAAAGAACGGGGAAAAAACCGGTAGTCGCTTCGTCGCGGTGTTATAAGCGAAGGTAACAAAGGGCAATACAGCGTCCCAATTAGTGTGGTCGGAGGAGGTGTACATCCTCAGCATGTCGCCAAGTGTGCGGTTGAACCGCTCAGTAAGACCATTTGTCGGTGGATGGTATGCGGTAGATTTCCGGTGGATAATGTTGCATTCAGCGAGGATAGCTTGGATGACCTCCGACAGGAACACTCGACCCCTATCACTGAGTAATTCCCGCGGACACCATGGCGTAGAATGAAGCTGCGGAGAATGAAGAGTGCAACTTCGTGGGCGGTCGCTGCCGGCAGAGCTGCAGTCTCAGCGTAGCGTGTCAGATGATCGACTCCGACAATAATCCACCGGTTTCCAGAGATACTATATGGGAGGGGGCCATAGAGGTCTATACCCACGCGGTCGATTGGGCGAGCCGGGCACGGGAGCGGCTGTAACATGCCAGTAAGGTGCCGCGGAGGTGTCTTGTTCTGTTGGCAAGTGGTGCAAGACTGAACGTATTTCTGCACAAAGCGATACATTCCTCGCCAGTAATAGCGTTGGCGCAGCCTTTCGTAGGTTTTCAGGACACCTGCGTGAGCACTTTGGGGATCTGCATAGAAATTCTTGCAGATGTCAGAGCGCATGTGAGTCGGGACAGCAAGGAGCCACTTCCGACCACCAGGCATGTAGTTACGACGGTACAGAATGTTGTCTCGTAAGGAAAAGTGGGCTGCTTGCCGGCGTAGCGCTCTCGTGGAAGGGACACCAGACGGATCGGTAAGGTAGTCGACTAACAAGTCAAGGTGTGGGTCTTTACGCTGCTCCGAAAGCATGTCAGTCGTGTCGAGTGGTGACAAGGTGGTAAAAGGGGGAGACAGAGAAGCCACATCTGGTGTTAATGGCGATCGCGAAAGTGCATCCGCATCCGCATGCTTGCGACCGGAACGATATACGACACGGATGTCGTATTCTTGCCATCGAAGTGCCCAACGCCCCAGGCGTCCGGATGGGTCTTTCAAGGTGGACAGCCAACATAGAGCGTGGTGGTCTGTGACCACGTCGAAAGGACGGCCGTAAAGGTACGGGCGAAACTTCGTCAACGCCCAGATTATGGCCAAACATTCCTTCTCTGTGACGGAGTAATTCAATTCAGCCTTCTTGAGAGCGCGACTTGCATAGGCGACTACGTATTCAGCTTGGGTGCCTTTCCGTTGTGCCAAAACTGCACCAAGACCGATGCCACTTGCATCGGTGTGAATTTCTGTGGCCGCAGCAGGGTCAGAGTGACGAAGAATAGGTGGTGAGGTCAGCAGGCGGCGCAGCTGGCGAAATGCGTCGTCACATGCAGGTGACCATGCAGATATGCCTTTGCGGTTGGAAAGCAGACTCGTGAGAGGTGCGATGATGGACGCGAAGTTGCGCACGAAGCGACGAAAGTAGGAGCAGAGACCGACGAAACTTAGGGCTTTCAGTGATGTGGGCAACGGAAAGTCAGCGACAGCTCGAAGCTTATCGGGATCCGGAAGAACACCGTCTCTGGTGATGACATGTCCCAAGATGGTTAGTTTTCGTGCTGCGAAGTGGAACTTCTTGGAGTTAAGTTGTAGGCCTGCAGAAGTTAGACACGTCAGAATCTCGTGGAGGCGAGCAAGATGTGTCGGGAAATCAGATGAAAAGACTACGATGTCGTCCAGGTAACATAAGCAGGTTTTCCACTTGTGGGCACGCAAGATGGTGTCGATCATGCGCTCAAATGTGGCAGGCGCGTTGCAGAGCCCAAATGGCATGACTTTGAACTCATATAGGCCATCCGGCGTTACAAAGGCTGTTTTAGGGCGATCACATTCAGCCATTGGCACCTGCCAATACCCACAACGCAGATCCAAAGATGTAAAGTACTCGGCGCCTTGTAAACAGTCAAGAGCATCGTCTATTCGTGGTAGCGGGTAGACATCTTTTTTCGTAATATTGTTGAAGTGGCGATAGTCCACGCAAAATCGTACGGTGCCATCGTTTTTCTTGACCAGAACCACAGGTGATGACCAAGCGCTTTGAGAAGGCTGTATGACTCCACGTTTAAGCATGTCATCTACTTGCTCCGTAATGACGCGGCGCTCTTCGGCGGAAACGCGGTAAGGACGCTGTCGCAGAGGCGAATGTGAGCCGGTGTCAATAGTATGAGCGATAGTGGTGGTGCGGCCCAAAGCAGGTTCTTGAAAGTCGAAAAAAGAACGAAACTTGTTAAGGAGAGCAACAAGTTGGCGGCGATGCGAGACGGGAAGGTCTGCGTCAATAGCATTGTCGAAGGCTGACGAACTTGATGGCTCAGACGCATCAGTGATTGCAGCAATGTGACATAGCGTTTCGTCGGGAAGAATAATATCATTGATATGGTCGACAGGTTGCACATATCCTAACGTTTCACAACGAAGTAAGCCAATGGGGTAGTTGCAGTGGTTGGTGACCAGCATTACGGTTAAACCAGACGCAATTGTAAGAACAGCAAATGGGAGAACGATGCCCTTGCGTTCAGTAAAAACTGGAGATGGCGTAAACACCACCGTGCCGTCAGGTTGCGCCAGACATGAAAGGCTAATAGGGACCGAAGCTTCAGGAGGCAAGGTGATGTCGTCATCAGCAATGACTTTGCAGAGCAGAGGAGAGCGGTCGGGTGGTGGAAATTCACATGTTGGCACAAGGGACACTTCGGCACGGGAACAATCGATGATAGCTTCATGACGTGATAAGAAATCCCAACCCAGAATAAGGTCATGAGAGCAAGACGGTAGAACGAAAAACTGTACGACGTACAAAACGTCTCGGATGACGACGCGCGCCGTACGCACAGCCGAGGGATGAATGCGTTGCGCGCTAGCCGTGGACAGCACCAAGCCACTGAGAGATGTGGTCACTTTCTTCAGTTTCCTACAAAAGTTTGCGTTCATCACAGAAACGGCGGCCCCAGTATCAATTAACGCTAATGTGGCGACTCCCTCAACATCGACATCAACAACATTTTGCGGCGAAAATGGAGGCCTTGGGAATTGCGCACAAGTTGCAGTTCTTGCCTCCGGAACTGCACTGATTAGTTTCCCTCCTCAAGAGGTGGTCGACGACGCATAGGCGATGGCGATCGGCGACGAGGTGATGGGAAACGAGCAGTCGATGGGTGGCGATCCGAGTCGGAGTGCCTCTGTTCATAAGCAGACGTGGTGGTCTGCTGCGGTGCGTAGGTAGGAGCTCCGAAGTATGCGTGCGCGGGCGTGGGACGGCGGCGGCAGAAGCGTGCAATGTGGCCAGCGATGCCACACGCGAAGCAGATGGGACGATTGTCTCGGGTGCGCCACTAATTAGATGGACGGAAAAAGCGAGATGGGGGCCTGTAGACTGGAGGCGAGGCTGGAGGAGGTGGAGCCGATAAGGCGACTGGATGCGGTGGGGGCCGCGCGACCACAGCTGCGTAGCTGAGAGGTGAAGGCGGCGCAGTTGGTGCGTAGCCAGCAGTTGAGAGATCAGATGGCACCGAAGTGCACGGGTAAGAGGCCGGCACTGTAGGGAGTGCATTGCAAATTTCAGTGCGTATGGCCTGCTGCATATTCGAAGGGAGGCTTGTCGTGGGCGCGTCACTGTGCGGCAGCAGGGAAAGCTGTCGGGCGACTTCCTCCCTGATGAAGTCTTTAATCTGGTTCGGCAGAGTTCCTTGGTGAACGTTGCCATTGGCGAGTGCGACGGCCGAGATCGAATCTGGTGATGGGACACTCTGTCGGGCGATGGAACGCTGACGACGCAATTCATCGAAGCTCTGGCACAAGCTTACGAGGACTGCCACCGTGGTCGGGCTCTTCGCCAGCAACATCTAGAATGCGCCATCCTCGATGCCTTTGAGAATATATCGAATTTTCTCTTCTTCAGGCATGGATGAGTTAACACGCCTGCAGAGGTCGAGCACATCCTCAATATAGCTAGTAAACGTCTCACCAGGTTGCTGGGCTCGATGGCGCAGACGCTGGTCAGCGCGGAGCTTGCGGACCTCTGGTCGGCCGAACGCTTCGGTCACGAGGGTCTTGAAGGTGGACCAGCTGGCGATGGCGGTTTCGCGGTTGGTGAACCATAGCTTGGCGACGTCAGCCAAGTAAAAGATGACATAGGCAAGCTTAGAGTCGTTGTCCCATTTGTTGCTGGCACTCACGCGTTCGTACAAGGAGAGCCAGTCTTCGACGTCTTGCTCACCACTGCCGCTGAAGATTGGTGGGCCCGCTGACGGGTAGCACCGGGGCAGGTCGACGGGGCAGCCGATAGTGCTGGCTGTGCTGGGATGGGCTGGTTGGCGACTGCGTCAGTCATGTTGTACGGTAGTCTTTCGGCCAACTTGCGAGAGCGGAGCTCCAGGTCTGCTTAGGGATCTCAGCAGCCTCCACCAAATGCGATGATGTTTATTAGAACAGAGAAGTCGCAACGAGGTCGCGACGGAAAATGGGCGAACAGCAAGTCTGGCAAAGGCGGCACAGGTTCTCGCGCAATCAGAGCACGGGCTTTTCGTTGTCTTCCGAAGGCGCATACGCGTTGGTGCGTATGCTCCACTACACAGACAATAATGCCAAGGAAGGTATAGGGGAAGTTATTAGGCCATTTGTAATGTAAATGAGAAGAAAGAAAAGTGGGTGAAAACATAACTTGTCGTGGGCAGGATCCGAACCTGCGACCTTCGAATAACGCGTTCGATGCTCTACCACTGAGCTACCACGACAGCTATCCCCAAAGCCACCTAATTGGGTATCTATGTCAATTTAAACGTGGGAGTGTCAGTCAGCGCCACTAGTCTCCAATGCGGCGAATGTGCCACCCTCTTTATGAGCCTGTTTTGGCTTCACGTAGCACTTGAACCTATTACTTACTGGCACCTGACCAATAGTCCCCTGTATACAACCGAGAGGCACCAAGTCTGCCAGTACGAGACCCTCGTTAATGAATAAAAGAAACAAGTGTATACTTAGGGCTTGTTTTTCGTGTTTTCCACCAAATCAATGGGTTTGAACAGACAATAATGCCAAGGAAGGTATAGGGGAAGTTATTAGGCCAATTGTAATGTAAATGAGAAGAAAGAAAAGTAGGTGAAAAGACGACTTGCCCTGGGCAGGATCCGAACCTGCGACCTTCGAATAACGCGTTCGATGCTCTACCACTGAGCCACCACGACAGCTATCCCCCCAGTCACTTTATTGGGTATCTATATCAATTTAAACGTGGGAGTGTCAGTCAGCGCCACTAAGAGGAATAGTGGCGGGTGTGCCACACTCTTTAGGAGCCTGTTTTGGCGTCACATAGCACGTGAACTTATTACTACCTGGCAGCTGACCAATCGTCCCCCATATACAACCTAGAGTCACCAAGTCTCCCAGTACGAGACCCTCGTTAATGAATAAGGGAAACAAGTGTATACTTAAGGGCTCGTTTTTCGTGTTTTACACAATATTATTGGGATCAAACAGACAATAATGCCAAGGAAGGTATAGGGGACGTTATTAGGCCAATTGTAATGTAAATGAGAAGAAAGAAAAGTGGGTTAAAAGATAACTTGCCGTGGGCAGGATCCGAATCTGCGACCTTCGAATAACGCGTTTTATGCTCTGCCACTGAGCTACCACAACAGCTATCCCCCATCCACTTTATTGGGTATCTATGTCAATTTAAACGTGGGAGTGTCAGTCAGCGCCACTAGTAGCCATGGCGGCGAGTGTGGCACACTCTTTATGAGCCTGTTTAGGCGACACGTAGCACGTAAACGTATTACTAACCAGCAGCTGACCAATCGTCCCCCATATACAACCTAGAGGCACCACGTCTGCCAGTACGAGACCCTCGTTAATGAATAAGGGAAACAAGTGTATACTTCAGTGCTCTTTTTTCGTGTTTTACACAATATTAATGGGATCTAACAGACAATAATGCCCAGGAAGGTATAGGGGAATTATTATGCCAATTGAAATGTAAATGAGAAGAAAAAAAAGTGGGTGAAAAGACAGCTTGCCGTGGGCAGGATCCGAACCTGCGACCTCCGAATAACGCGTTCGATGCTCTACCACTGAGCTACCACGACAGCCATCCCCGCAGCCACTTTTTTTGTATCTATGTCAATATAAACGTGGGAGTGTCAGCCAGTGTAACTTGTACCCATGGCGGCGACTGTGCCACACTCTTTATGAGCCTGTCTTGGCTTCACCTAGCACTTGAACTTATTACTGACTGGCAGCTGACCATTAGTCCCCCGTATACAACATAGAGGCAACAAGTCTGCCTGTACGAGACCCTCGTTAATGAATAAGGGAATTAACTCTATACTTAAGGGCTGGTTTTTTGTGTTTTCAACAATAATAATGGGATCTAACAGGCAATAATGCCAAGGAAAATATAGTAAAGTTATTAGACCAATTGTAACGTAACTGTGAAAAAAAGTGGGTGAAAAGATAACTTGCCGTGGGCAGGATCCGAACCTGCGACCTTCGAATAACGCGTTTGATGCTGTACCACTGAGCTATCACGACAGCTATCCCCACAGACACTTTATTGGGTATCTATGTCAATTTAAACGTGGGAGTGTCAGTCAGCGCCACTAAGAGCCATGGCGACGAGTGTGGCACACTGTTTATGAGCCTGTTTTGGCGACACGTAGCACGTAAACTTATTACTAACTGGCAGCGGACCAATAGACTCCGTATACAACCTAGAGGCACAAAGTCTGCCAGTACGAGACCCTCGTTAATGAATAAGGAAAAACAAGTGTATGCTTAAGGGCTCCTTTTTTGTGTTTTAATTAATAATATAGGGATCTAACAGGCAATAATGCCAATGAAGGTAAAGGGGAAGGTTTTAGGCCAATTGTAGTGTAAATGAGAAGAAAGAAAATTGAGGAAAAAGATAACTTGCCGTGGGCAGGATCCGAACCTGCGACCTTCGAAATAACGCGTTCGATGCTCTACCACTCAGTTATCTTGACAGCTATCCCCCAGCCACTTTATTGGGTATCTATGTCAATTTAAACTTGGGAGTGTCAGTCAGCGCCACTAGTAGCCATGGCGGCGAGTGTGGCACACTGTTAATGAGCCTGTTTTTGGCGTCATGTAGCACGTGAACCTATTACTAACTGGCAGCTGAGCAATAGTCCCCCATATACAACCTAGAGGCACCACGTCTGCCAGTACGAGACTCTCGTTAGTGAATAAGGAAAACAAGTGTATACTTAAGGGCTCCTTTTTCGTGTTCTACACAATAATAATGGGATCTAACACGCAATAAGGCCAAGGAAGGTATAGGGGAAGTTATTAGGCCAATTGTAATGTAAATGAGAAAGAAAAGTGGGTGAAAACATAACTTGCCGTGGGGAGGATCCGAACCTGTGACCTTCGAATAACGCGTTCGATGCTCTACCACTGAGCTGCCACGACAGCTATCCCCACAGCCGCTTTATTGGGTATATATGTCAATTTAAACGTGGGAGTGTCAGTCAGTTCCACTTGTAGCCAATGCGGCGACTGTTCCACACTCTTTATGAGCCTGTTTTGGCTTCACGTAGCACTTGAACTTATTACTGACTTGCAGCTGACTATTAGTCCCCCGTATACAACCTAGAGGCACCAAGTCTGCCAGCACGAGACCTTCGTTAAAGAATAAAGGAAACAAGTGTATACTTAAGGGCTCGTTTTTCGTGTTTTACACAAAATAATGGGATCTAACAGGCAATAATGCCCAGGAAGGTATACGGGAAGTTATTAGGTCAATTGTAATGTAAATGAGAAAAAAAGAGGGTGAAAAGACAACCTGCCGTGGGCAGGATCAAAATCTACGACCTTCGATTAACGCGTTCGATGCTCTAACCACTCAGCTACCACGACAGCTATCCCCCCAGCCACTTTATTAGATATCTATGTCAATTTAAACGTGGGACTGTTAGTCAGCGCCACTAGTCGCCATGCGGCGAGTGTGGCACACTCTTATTGAGCCTGTTTGGCGTCACGTAGCACGTGAACGTATTACTGACTGGCAGCTGACCAATAGTCCTCCGTATACAACCTAGAGGCACCATGTCTGCCAGTACGAGACCTTCGTTAATGAATAAGGGAAACAAGTGTATACTTAAGGGCTCGTTTTTCTTGTTTTACACAAAATAATGGGTTTGAACAGACAATAATGCCCAGGAAGGTATAGGTGAAGTTATTAGGCCAATTGTAATGTAAATGAGAAGGAAGAAAAGTAGGTGAAAAGACGACTTGCCGTGGGCAGGATCCGAACGTGCGACCTTCGAATAACGCGTTCGATGCTCTACCACTGAGCTACCACGACAGCTATCACCCCAGCCACTTTATTGGGTATGTATATCAATTTAAACGTGGGAGTGTCAGTCAGCGCCACTAAGAGCAATAGTGGCGAGTGTGCCACACTCTTTAGGAGCCTGTTTTGGCGTCACATAGCACGTGAACTTATTACTACCTGGCAGCTGACCAATCGTCCCCCATATACAACCTAGAGGCACCACGTCTGCCAGTACGAGTCCCTCGTTAATGAATAAGGGAAACAAGTGTATACTTCAGTGCTCGTTTTTCGTGTTTTACACAATATTAATGGGATCTAACAGACAATGATGCCCAGGAAGGTATAGGGGAAGTTATTATGCCAATTGTAATGTAAATGAGAAGAAAGAAAAGTGGGTGAAAAGACAGCTTGCCGTGGGCAGGATCCGAACCTGCGACTTCCGAATAACGCGTTCGATGCTCTACCACTGAGCTACCACGACAGCCATCCCCGCAGCAACTTTTTTGTATCTATGTCAATATAAACGTGGGAGTGTCAGCCAGTGTAACTTGTACCCATGGCGGCGACTGTGCCACACTCTTTATGAGCCTGTTTTGGCTTCACGTAGCACTTGAACTTATTACTGACTGGCAGCTGACCATTAGTCTCCCGTATACAACATAGAGGCAACAAGTCTGCCTGTACGAGACCCTCGTTAATGAATAAGGGAATTAACTCTATACTTAAGGGCTGGTTTTTTGTGTTTTAATCAATAATAATGGGATCTAACAGGCAATAATGCCAAGGAAAATATAGTAAAGTTATTAGGCCAATTGTAACGTAACTGTGAAAAAAAGTGGGTGAAAAGATAACTTGCCGTGGGCAGGATCCGAACCTGCGACCTTCGAATAACGCGTTTGATGCTGTACCACTGAGCTACCACGACAGCTATCCCCACAGCCACATTATTGGGTATCTATGTCAATTTAAACGTGGGAGTGTCAGTCAGCGCCACTAAGAGCCATGGCGACGAGTGTGGCACACTGTTTATGAGCCTGTTTTGGCGACACGTAGCACGTAAACTTGTTACTAACTGGCAGTGGACCAATAGACTCCGTATACAACCTAGAGGCACAAAGTCTGCCAGTACGAGACCCTCGGTAATGAATAAGGAAAAACAAGTGTATGCTTAAGGGCTCCTTTTTGTGTTTT